>JBAFWW010018729.1:11337-49027 GCA_036873685.1 Agapornis canus
TTCTGGGCTGCAAGCACACACTGCAGTCGGCTCATGTTCATTTTCTCATCAACCAACACCCCCATGTCCTTCTCCACAGGACTTGGACTACATAATCATGATATAAAGAGCAAGGCATACAAAAATTGCATTATGATAGTGGAAATAATGCATCCATAAATTATATGATAACAATTCTGGTCTATAGGCCACTTTTTACGGGGGCTTTTAATTAGTAATCAAAAATTTTTGAACATCACATTTTTAGAGTTTAGCTTGTTTCAATGCACGCCAGAGGGATGGCAGGCTTAACCCATACGGTACCTATAAAGCAGCTACACAATCAAGAGGGAAAGGTGTTAAATCTTTAAAATACAAAGACATCATTATAGAATTATTTTTATTGCATGACTGATCTATTAATCACGTCCCCACAGCTGGACAGAATATTCAAAGCAGACAGAGACAATCCAAGTGTCACTGAAGTGTTCCATCCCAATCCTAACACAAGTTGTTTTCAAAAGAAATAATCCATGTAGTGCCAAGAAAACTACTGGGTCTGTGCTCACACTCTTTCTTCATGTACCCTGGCGTTTTAATAGAAGCTTACTGATTGTTGAATAGTTATGAGACCTGACATGTACGGGATTTTTATAATACAGAATGCAATCAATTTGAAAAATATCCAAGAGTCTTCCAGAAGACTTCAAGGATTGCAAGAAACAAATAAAACAGAGATATTTTGGGTCTAAATGAGTTCACGATACAAAGCAGCAGAGGTTGTTGCTTTACTCGTTTCAAGCCAACTGCAACACCCTTTTTTCACTGGAGGCTGAGTACATCACTCCCAGCAGTGCTCCAGGGTGCCATCTGGTGTTTTGTTTTTACACTGCAAGTCTTGTTAGGGGAATATTCTCATTTTATCATCGTATTTCGTTGTATTCAGCTAAATGGGTGCTTGGGGGTGGGGGGGTAGGGGTAGGGAAGGAGGAAGTACAGAGTAACAGTTGTAAACTGCTGCTTTAGTCTAGACAAAATGAAACCCGGAGTCTTTCCAGTACTGATTTCTGGACATTGCAAATACATGTAACACTACATGCAGTACCTTCTGTAATATGAAATACAGATGACCTTATTCATTTGGGGACAGGATTATCTCTGTCCTACCTGAATCTTTTTAAATATAACTTCAAAAACAAATAGAGTCTTACATCCTTAAATATAATACCAGTCTGCAACATTCTCCTGCTACCCTTCAAACAAGGCTTTTGTTGTGTCTTTTGTTCATTTAAGGCTTTGCTCTCTAGCTTGAAGACCGGCTACACATAGGGTTTGGCAGGTACATTATAATGCTCCAGCACCCAGACAGAAGAACAAAAGTGATTTCACTTTCCGCACACATAAATAGATAAATGCTCCTCTATTCCTGTACTTTCCTTTAAAAGTGAAATTAGTCTAAAAATAAAGGTCAGAAGTGTTAGGCAGAATTACCTTTAGACAGACAGCATTAGGCCTGATAACCCTGTTTCCTTTTACACTCAAGTCAATGAGAATTTTGCACATTTAAAGAAGACAAAATTGGGCCTTTTATTGTGGCTGTACTATGAACTTCTTTCTCACCCTGCTGAATAAGTTACTCAATAGAATTGTTCCATTGACTGTAATGAAGCTATTCCCATATAGGGCTGATGCCATACAGAGTCAACCTGAAATGTCTCTGAAGGATCCTGATTGCTGCACAGGAGGGGACTGAGATACGGAAGAAAAATTTCTCCCCATTTCACAATGCTACTTTCTCTATGTCACTGCTTTGAGGGCAGAACAAATGAAAAGTTCAGTGCTGGGCCCCACAGCCCAAGAAACACAGGGATACTGCAACAGATCAGCTGCCAACACAGGAATACTTTGCACCTTGTTACACTCTGCAGAATATCCAAGACATTTGAAGAGATTGGCAGAGGACACCAGATCTCAGGGAGGTCCATGTCCCTCTGGAAAGCAGCTCAGGGCAGGCAGAACAGCCCAAATCTCCAGGCTGTGACAGTAGGCATCTCAAGCATCATTCTGTTTCCCTCAGTAACACTCATGCAGTTTTTACATGGCAATAGGCCATTAAATGGACATGGATTTACAGACTCCAGTAAGTAACATACAACAGTTTGTGTATACATGTATATTTTTCCCAGCTACTAGAAACTTAGAATCAAAGAATCATAGAATAGTTAGGGTTGGAAAGGACCTTAAGATCATCTAGTTCCAACCCCCCTGCCATAGGCAGGGACACCTCACACTAAAGTATGCCACACATCGTCCAACCTGATCTTGAACTTTTTTTTTTCATTTGTGATTTAGCACAGTCTTGCCTCAGGATCACGGAAAATTTGTATCTTACATAAAAGGGGGGGAATAAAGAAATTAAACTGTTCCATGACAGATAATAACCAAAGCATGGACAGAGAAATGATTGCTGGGTACACTATGTTTAAAAACCAAGGGCAGAAAGAAAGTGCAAGACCTTGCTCAGCTACTGATACACACAATTATTTCTAATTATCAGAAACTGCTCACATGTGATTAGCACAGACCTAACAAATGATCATACGCTTATACCATTAATTTTGGGTTTTTCTCCCAAAGTCTCTGCATAGGAATTATATATTCACATTGCTTTACAGGTAAACATTCTTCATGAAAAAAGCTGTGGACTGTGAATCACTAGGACATAATCTCTCTTAACAGAAATTCATTAAAATGAAAGGGAAGTTTAATATGTATGTTATCAATACTGAGAAACTGATTATCCATAAAATAAAGTGATGCAGCAATGGATGTGTTACATTAAACTTTCTTTCCAAATCTAGCTGGAATATGATCTTAACTATGACTGTACCTTACCTTTGAAACACATGAAATTTTCAAGGGAAAAAATGTATGAAAATTGAAAGCAAGTATAACTCATAAATAATATATTCCCATTGCACCAGTGAGTAAGAGTGACTGTTGCTGCTCAGACCATTCTTATAGAGGGGAATATATAAGTTTATAGCTTATAGAGGGGAATGTAAAATACATCTTACATGACTGATCACGGGAGTAGCAAAAGCAGGAATAATAGCTAAATTACAGTATTTCACCACACTAACTCACAGCAACAACACTTGGAATTCTTCCATATTGTAAACCAAATTAGATTATTTGTACATCCATACCATCCCAAATGCCCACTTATATACCTAAATACTCACAGAGTCTCCTCTGTAGCAGAAGCTGAGCATGCAAGGAAAAGTCCATTTCATCAAGTATGACACAATAGTGATAGATTTCCTGGCTGGGGAGAGACAAATCTCCCATTTCCTGGTATTCCTTTGCTTTCTTTTTCCAAGTTTCTGAATTAAATACTCCCCTCTGTCATGAAGTTTGTGCAATCTATCCAAATAATAACCACGCTGTTTCCAGAGTACATCCTACTAGGTCAGGTCCCAGCATAATCTCTAACACTCCAGTAATACCACTTGCAGTGCTTTTTGGGTTTAAAAGCAATGCTACTCCTGCAGAGAGTTACTCCAACTATTTCCTACAGCGCAAGAACTGTAAGGTCACGAAGCAACTGAGCCTACCCTTGTTTCATAAGCAGCTTCCTTCAACAGCTGTAATATCTGGGACGAGCGTTCAGAGAGTGTCATTTGGCCTCACTGAGTGATTCATTGTATACTGGAAAACTGCTCTGCATTCTTCTGGATGCCTTTGCTGCGTACACAGGACAAAGCTCTATTTAGCTGGAAGCCCAGTATAGTGGCTCATTATTCACCTGCCATGGCAGTCACAATATTGTGAGGGCTTCTAGACAATGCTTAAAATATCTACCCACATTTTATAAGGACACCCTCCATTTTCTGCCTTTGTATCCCCAAGGAAAAGACGCTCCGTGGGGATAGAGTGTAGGGAGTCCTTTTTTTATATAATAAAAGAAAAATAAATTGCCATAGGCTCTATACACACTTCAGAGAGAGAGAGAGAGAGTGGGGAGAGAGAGGGAGGGAGAGGAGGAGATAGGGAAGAGATGGAAACAAGCTATTTACTCAGCCACTTTTAACCTGCAATTTAGCCCATGCCCAGTGCTCATGCATCCTCTGCCGGCCCAGCAAGCTCAGCCCCCACTGGCCCCAGCTGCAGCTGCCTGGTGGGGGCAGGCCCCACTACAGATACCCCCTTGCCGTCCTTCACTCTCCTCCGTTAGTCACTAAAGAAAGTTCACTCAAAGCCAGGGGATGTAACCCAGATCTGTTCTGCTTCTTTCACCCAGTGCTGCAGCTTTTGCTGCTTGATTTGGGGATAAATAAGTTTTAAATGTCACGCTGAAGTAAACACACTCACTCCAAAAGCGCTGCATTTAACAGCTGGGTTTTTGCTAAAGTATATTTTTTTTTTTCTCAGAGCAGTAATAATTCAATAAAAGTAAGAGGTGGCTTTAACAGTTTTCCTCTCAAATATGTGTCCTGTAAAGCACTGCTGTACAAGGATATCCTTAGTGCTCTTGTGAAGGCTTTTAGCAGAGAAAGATTTCTACCTCAGCAGGGGAGCAAACAGTATCAGCAAGCTCTATAGCAAAACCCTAAATGGCACCTGCATTTAATTTCTATATAGTCCTTACAGCACTTTTTGTCTTTGTTTTGGTTGCCACCTCCTCTTTCGTCAAACTCATCACTGTCGCGTTTACAGAAGGCACATATTACACTGTGGCATATATTCTAGTTACATCCACTTACTGCATCTCTGTGCTGGAAAAATCATAAAAAGGTATTTGGGAAACAAATGCTTCAAAGAAACATGCTGCATCCCTGTGGAGACTGCCACCTACTTCCTATTAAGCCAAAGCATACCATATGTTTTAGGGGCTTTTAACCTCCTTTCTCTCTTGTACAGTTCTGTACTTGAGATTGCACTGCTGGTTCTGCTTCTGTAGGACGTGTGTTTTGCTGGGGGGAAGGGAAGAAAGGGAGTGAGAGGAGGAAGGGATGAGGCTTTTACAGCCAAAGGAAAATGCTTGTCTAACTATTGAGCAACTGTTTCTCTGGCCAATGTGAGGAAGAAGTATTCACCACAATAAACCTCGCCACACAAGGACCCAGGCAGTCACACTGAGAAGATATCCTACCTATAATAGGGAGGTTCAGAGACTCGAGAAAATGTAGTGATCCATTTAGAAATCCTCTGGGGGACTCCATTCTGTGTCATCCCAAAAAGGTGGATGAAACCCAAAGGCCGTTATGGGTCCAGGAAAGGTGCTGGCTGTACCCTTACAGCAACACACTTAATACTCTCATGTATTTGTAAATCACAAACCTCACTGTACATCATGTCATTCTTTAAGCCTTCTGAAGCCAAAATTGCATGAAAATTTCAGCTAACATAAGCTTTCTATGATATTATTATTTCTATGATTTTTTTAAAATAAAAGCTTTTTATAATTCTAAGATTTGCAATTGCTCAAAATGCCTTGAAAAGGTAAAGCAAAACATCTGAGGGAAAGGAGGCAAATTAATGTAGCTCAGGTATTTTTTTCTGCAATCTCAAATAGGAGGCAAGGTGAGGACAGCAAGTAATTTCCAACTTCCTATTCTTACAATAGAGGAAAAAATCAATTTTTCACTGTTTCTTGCTTTAATTAGTAAGAACATGTACATAACTCTTTTGTCATCCTGACTTATAATTAATATCACAATAAAACCCCACAAGCATTAATACATGTATTATACTATTTGGCTTGGTTATTTCACACGAACACCAACATATGCATTAGCTCTGATGCTAATTAGAACTTCCACTGCTGTCCTGTCGGACACTTTAAAGCTTTAAATGGGACTAACGCTTTTGAAAGATTAAGTAGGTAATACTTATTGTGACTTTCTTAATCCAATGTTAATATAATCTACCTACCTCTCCTCCAGTATACCACCCCAACATTTATGTGAACACACAGTACAATTCAGGCAACAATTAACATATGAAAAGGACACGTTCATTTTGAAAGAAACAGAATTTTATCTTTGGATCATACATGATGCAAGTAATTGTACTTAAAAAGTGATTTTTCAGCTTTCAGAAACATGATGGGATCCTACAGACTATTACTATAGAAATCTACAGAATAGTTCACTATGTCACTTTAAAGGTTTCTTAAAAAAATCCTTCTGCCTCCACTGCAGCAGGTAATCTTTTCTATGCTAATCACATAAACTCTCAAGCAAATCCTTTTGATTTCAAAAAAGATGAAGGTTTCACCCTCTTTTTGACGTAGTTTACAGGAGTTTTTATGAAAGCCACCAGAAAGTGACATTTTCTCATTTCCATATGAACACACATTTTCTTGTTCTTAGACATGTGTCCTGCTAGATTTTCCATGTGGTTATCAGATTTATAGAACCTATGAGGACTCTTTGCCTCTGTTAATCTCAAGAAACTGTATTGAAATAACATTAAGATTGCCAAGTCAAAGACTGGGAGGTTAGGAAACACCAGTATTAAGTTAAACTAATCTAATTTGGCTTCTTATGTGAATGCTTTATGAAACAGCCTACAGTTTTATAATTACATGCTCATATCTACCCCATGCCAGCTTTGGAGCAAGGGGCAACACAGGTCCTCCATCAAACCGCTGCAAGAACTTCCTTCAAAAGACAAAATAGTGCATTTCTACTTTCTCTGGGCAAACAGCTATGAGATCTTCACTGAGCTTTTCCAACAAAATTCAGCCTGAAGCTGACACCAGCAGAGATTACTTTGATTGCTCAAATTGCTTAAATTAAGAAAAAGTATAAAAAAAGCAAGAAATGGGTTATGTAACTCTATCTGTAGGAATGCACAGCATCCATACCTGTAATAAATCTGGGGAGAAGCTGTATGCCATGAGAGGAAAGCAAACAGAAGCCACAGACACTATGGTGTACAAACTGGTACCCATGGCCCGGCCAGAGCAGGACATGATGTTAGGGAATCTGCCTCCAGTTAAAACTACTTCACAAAGTACTCTAGGATTTAAAAAAAAAGCTTCACAGTGTCAGCACAGTATGCTCATGGCTGTTGTGTATCACGAATTATTACATTTTGGGGGGAAGTGTGAATATTTATGGCTATCATTCAAAGAAGGATGCTGACTTCTGCTCTAGTCTTTACATTACAATTTGCTGCTTCCCCCACTTCAGCTTCTGTCAGATTTTCCACTTTAAATGTCAATTTTGTTGGTTTGGTTGGTTCTTTTTTTTTTTTTTCCTAGTGTTTCTGCCATAATATTTGTTGGGATTTATGACTGAAATCTTCATTCTAAGAAGAAATATGAAGAGGTAGAGTCAGTTTAAAGGTTACCTGAACACGAGAAGAAATGAAACAAATAGGTATGCCCTTTTTTTTCCCCCCTGTTATACATGAAAAAAGTCTGCTTTGGTTTTTGATTCAGTTTCAAAATACACAAGCTCCTGTTGTTGTTTTTCACATTAGAAATGTGGGACAGGAAAAGCCTAGAGCAGCCAGGAAAACAAGAAATTTTATCAACTCAGAGTCAGACAAAGAGTTGAATTTAACTTCTGAAAGAGAGAATGCTAAGAACAGAAAATACTTTAAACAACTGAAGTCCTGTTCTCTTACTTAAAGATAGGACCCCAATGTAGATAACAGAGGTATTTTTTTCCTGACCCCTAAAAAGCCCCTTAAGAGCTCTGGCATTAACTAAATCAAATACTCCCCTCTGCTCAAGATAAGCAAAAATAAATTTAAGAAGACTAAATTTCCAACCCTTTCAATGGTTTTTACACACAAGAAGAAAATCATTATCCATTTTTTTTTCACTTTTCTCCAAATTGTATGTATAATTACTTTTTAATATCTATATTCCAACATAAGTCAAATTACCATAATAAAAACAGTAAGAGATACACACATACTAACATACACATCTAAATAAATCTAAATAAATCAATACAGAATGTATCTGTGTTGA
Source organism: Agapornis canus (assembly GCA_036873685.1). Lineage (NCBI taxonomy): Eukaryota > Metazoa > Chordata > Aves > Psittaciformes > Psittacidae > Agapornis > Agapornis canus. The sequence continues at coordinate 19,310 of JBAFWW010018729.1, forward strand.
TACAAAAGACCTGCTTGCCCCATCAGTGGTAAAACACCACTACAGTTGGTGGGGAAATTCTGCGTTCTCCTTCCGTGCAATTGTTACACAGCAGTAGGTGTTATTTGCTCTCTCTGAAAAATTCAGTGTACCATAAACTGTGGTCCAGAGCAGTACAGAAAATGGGGACAAGACGTCTGATACAACATGGCAGAAGCACTTCTGAAGGCTGGATTGTAATCTTCAGTGTTGCACTGCTATGAAATTTTTATAGTAATACAAGATTAAATTGGGTTTGTCTCTAATTTTTTTGTAAGAACTTTGCACATCTCTATTCCTAAAACTATCCATGATGCATAAAGTAGCAATGACTTTTCAAATCTAATTAGTATGTTTTTCTGACTTTTCTACTTGACAGATTTCTGTCAGTATGAGGAAGGAAAATGAAGAAATTGGTTCGCTTTGATTTCAGTTGGGTCCACATTAATTTTTGTCTCAGAGAACCTTGTGTTATTGCATGACAGAGAATCTGAGACACAGAAATCTAAAACACTGTAGCTTAATAAATATTAATATCATTGAAAATCCATAAAATACACTCTTGCTTTTATTTTATATTGCTTTGATCTACAAACCCTAAAAAATCATCTTAATTTCATCTAGCAATGATTCTTTAGTATGCAGCATGTATTTGCAGTATCACCATTTTAGCAATGAACTCATCTACTATAAGAGTAACTCCCAAGCACAAAGTAATCAATAGGTTACTACATGTCTGTCTCATAATTATTAATCTGAATACCATTTTGTTAAAAATGTACAACACACTTTCTTACTGCTTTTTAAATAAAACGCGAGAGAAAAAGAAAATCTACATCTGCCTCCTGAAACTGTTGGGTACCAGAGTTTTTAGCTGCTATGCTGCACTTGAAGCAGAATTTTAACACTATAGGTACCACCATATGCCCAAAGACACAGATATAACCAAGAACGTAGAGTCATATCAGCCATATGTTCAATGCAAAAATTGCAAGTTATTTTAATTGTGGAAACCAAGAAAACTTACTCCCAAAGCTGAAAATGCCTGAAAAGTATTCTTTTATTTACCTTTTTGTTTGGTTTTGGGTTTGTTTTTTTTTAAGAAAATGAGTATTTTAATCAGCAAGCGTGAGCACTCTTTTACTATTCACAAGAAAGGAGGGCAAAATCGCATCAGAATCTGGATTACTCAGACTGCCAGCAAGATAAGGTCAATTATGAATCAGATTTTTGCTAATTCGGGTCTCTGCTTTATTACTGTGAGGAATCACTCTGATTCACTAAAGAGAGCAAAACAATAAAGCAGTTCAACCCTGACTACCCCAGACCATAAAATTAGTATGGATATTGAAAAGCCAGACTCATAGAAACACTGGCATTAATGCAGTCGTCACTGTATTACACACAATCTAAACCTCCTTTAAAGAATTTCTGGGCCATTAAGATAACATAGAGATCTTAAAATAAGGGCAATAATTTTGTTGTATCTGCTGGCGGAACAAATGACACAATGACTCCAAGAAAGACATAAAAGTAATTTTAATTACCTTTTCTTTGAAGGAGTCATTGGCTCAAGCCTGACAGTCTGGATCCAAATCTGAAGTTTTGCAAAGCTCAAGGTGAACCCCAAATGTGTTGTTAAGTCCCTGTCTACTTACATAAAGTCAGCTATCAGGGACATCAGCTCTTTCTATAAAACCACTAAGCACTTAACATCTGCTTGAACAGTCAGCATCTTGGGTGTGCTGCTGGATCTGTGAAGTCTCACCCTGAAAGCAGCTAACAAATCATAACTGCTTGTTCTGTGGAACAGCATTTCATCGGCACCAGGTGCAAACCCAGATCAAAAGGAGGTGTGGGTAGTGCTCACAGTTAGCAAAACACTGCATTTTCCCCACTTTTCCGAACTGAAAGCATGATAAGTTTAATGCAGTTTGTTCTGTGACTTCAGTGTGTATAATGCTACAATTCAAACATGAATCTATCTCATGCGATTGTTTCCTAACTTTTTCAGCATTGCATGAATGCCTTTCTAAATACATGCAAACATAAAGCTGTCCAGGTGACACGCTAAAAATACAATCAAAGCTGCTGCTTTCATAAAAGCAATTAGCAATCACTCGTGTTGCAATAGATGACAGACTCAAGAGGATTGCTGAACTGGCAGGGAAGTAACTGCAACTTACGTTCCAGTCAAATGTTCTGTTCTTTAATGCTATTTTGCTATAACAGGCAAGTACAAGGTTGTTGATTATGTATTCATTTCTGTGGAGAGCTTTTGGCTGATATTTTTGTCCACAGGCTTAAATGCCTGTACCTTAGAACCTCATAGTGAAAAGAAAGTTACAGTAAATAAGCAAATAAATGCAACTGACAGTAAAGGTGGCCAACAGCAATGTCTTGTTAGCTCAGGGTGAGAGTACATGACCATATCAATATTTGTCTTGCTCAGAATTCATACAGTGACTACAATGATGCCTACTGATGCCCCAAAGGGGCCTGCAAGAAATTTTTAGAACACATAGGGACAGTACAATGGGGAATGGCTTTAAACTGAAAGAGGGAAGATTTAGATTAGATATACAGAAGAGGTTCTTTGCTGTGAGTGTGGTGAGGCACTGGAACAGGTTGCCCAGAGAACCTGTGGCTGACCCATCCCTGGCAGTTCAAAGCCAGGTTGGGTAGGGCTTTCAGCAACCTGATCTAGTGAAATGTTTCTCTGCCCACAGCAGGGTCATTGGAACTAGATGAGCTTTAAGGCTGCTTCCAACCCAAACCATTCTATGATTCATTCCATGATTCTATTAATACCACACAATGTGTCATACCATAACAAAGTTGCTGGCAAATAATGTCAGTACCTGTGGATTTCTGTAAGCTAAATCTACTCTATTCATTTCTGGTTACCATGTTTTGTTTAGATACACTTTTACTCTTTATGCTCATCCTCTCACACATCTGAAATACAATCATATTATGAAAAAAAGGAGAAAATTGTCATAATTCTACACAAGGATAGGGATTGAGTTCCAAACACAGCCTCAGTGGGCATCTAATGCAGCACTTTGACATCAGACTGCTGCCTCTGGAAGGGACAGAAATGCAGCAGGTACTCCCACTGGCCTGAAGAAAGCTCTTTGCTAGGGGTTGAATGCATCATTAATTCTTCTGAAAGGCCATTTCCCATAGTTTTATATGACTTTTGGAAACAGCCCCTAACTGGCTCACACATGAACTAGCCATGGTGGAGAGACAGACCTGCTCAACCTTCCATCTAAAACATGTGCTTGCCTCTGCCACGCATTGAGTTAAATGATTATATTCAGGAGCTGAAAGAGCACCACTAAGATGCTGAGTAGTAAACACACAAATCAGGTCAATCCTTTTGCTTTCCTTGTAATCCCACTGTGTTATTTGTTACTGGCTTTTATTGCTGCCTCTTTCTCCTCTTAGAGCACTCTGTGCATGTATCCAAACATTCTTGCTCTCCTTCACATCATGTATTATGGCAATCCCTTCTTATCAAAACTCCTGTATTCTGCACTACTTTACTACATCCACTGGCTTTATATCTTCACCTCTGTTGTCTTTTCTTCACTTTAAATTCTCTAGAGTAGGGAACTTGTTTTCTCCAAGTTTGTACTAAAGCTTGTAAATTTATAGCACTCTAGGAATGTTTGATAACAGCACATAAATAATTAATAAAAGCTGCAGCAACCTTTTCTTTTTCCCTATTTGGAGGCTGTAAGGCAGCAAGACCAGTGGGAGGCAGAAAATATTTCATGGGCTAAGATAAAATGTGATTCTCCCCCCTATGGGGGGTAACTGACTGACAAATACTTGCATTTAGGAAAGATCAGGATTAAGTTGTGCAGGAATTAAAGACAAGAAACATTGTTTCAGCTATATGAACCATAAAAGCAGCCCAAAAGCATCATAAACAGCCTGGACCAAAAAAATAAACATGCAATAAAAAGAATAGCATGTTTTAATTTCAGCTCCACAATGATATGCAGTTTCTTTACCCTCTCTGTGTGTGACTTTGTAGAACTCCTCTCTTTTGTCCTAGTTGCTCCATCTTCAATGGAAAGCAAATAATTAAAGCATATAGTGGTAAATATATAGCTCACGATCCTGCAGCCTTAACAAGGTAGCAAATGTTTCTAAAATAAAAAAAAAAAGGGGGGGGGGGGAAACATGAAATAAAGACAAATCAGACACAATAAGACTATGAGAGCTGGAAATAAAAAAAAATATACAGAAAATGATAAAAGAGATTTTTTATTGTAGGAGAGGCTATGATACAAGATATGTCAAGACAGCAAGAATGGAGAAAAAGGGAACAAAGGGAAAAGATACTTATGTATGTAAGGCGCAATTTTCAAAATCTACCAGACATTGAAATCCCCTCTATCTGCCTCCAACCTTAAGTCTGTTCATGTTCTAGAGATGGAAATTCGTGTCTGGTCTTGTAAAACTTGATTTGAATTTTATGATTGATTTTTATGTGGCTACCAATTTACCCACTGAGGGCAAATGGTTACAGGTGCTTTCCATTGGAGCACATCTGAAAGGACTTTATGGATTTTTCTGCAAAATAATCAATAATGTAATCCTGACACTTATGTCAGTTTTGACACTAAATTTCCTAGTTTATGAAGGCAATCAAGTACTTTGGCACCAATGAATAGTAACTGCACGCAAAGAAATTTGAACCTGAAAAGTGCAGGGACAAAACCAGAAGCCACTATGTCTAGCACTGAATCAGGCAAAATATCATAAAAACACAGCAAAAAAAAAAAGGGGAGTAAATTACTTGATTTTAGTGCAGTCAAGTCTTCAAATTTAGTTCTCTTTTAGAACAGAGACATAATGACTAGCTTTTGAATAGATATTGGCACAGCAGGGCACACAAAAGCCCTGATTAGCTGCTGTATGATGGAATATTCAGTTAATATTTGTTCTATTTTGGTGTTGATTTCTGACCTTTACTCTTTGACTTTAATTGGTCAAAATCCAAACCTTTCTGAGTTTGTTAAATACCAGATAACTCTTTCTACATTACCAGAACGCCAGGTCGCATGCTGCAATAAAGATAGGGGAAAGGCACTTGGCAGTTTTTTCTGTCACATTTTCCAAACTGAGCTACTTTTGAAATAGTAAGCAATATTCATAACAGTTGTAGGATCACCTGTGATGTAACAGTTCTTGAACTAGTTTTAGGGAAAGAAAAAAAGTCCCAAACCAAATAGGAACTATGTTATGTCAAGCCTGATCCAGATGTCCTGCACTTTCACTGAAAAAAGAGCAGGTATACTGCAACTGCAAAACTTCTATGCCAGTATTCTGTAAGAAAAGAATGTGATACAATCTTGCTCTAGATTTTAATATTTGGCAAAACCTGCAGAAGCTTCTTAGTTAACTCCTAACCTGGTGATAATCTGGTGATTTTTTTCACCTCTTTGCATTTACAATCAATATGGGAAAATATTTCACAATCTTTCAGAGCTCTAGCTGCTGTTGGAATATTGTACGAGAGCCATCTCACTGACTGATTTACGTCCACAACTCCTCTTCCAAGAGCTTCCTCCCCAAATTACACATGCTAATGATTTTCTATGCAAAATTTAACAACCTAATAGGCTGAACAAATCAAATGAAAATACACTAATTGTTGCCTTTGATGTATGCTATTCTGCCAATTCTCTCATGAAAACAGTATATTAACATTAGCTGGAGTACTTACTAATACATATAGATAAAGGAAGAAAAGCTCATATATTGATAGATATATATAAGAAAACAACACTTCAGGCTGTAGAAAACACAGCTTCAAGAACTGGGATTTACACATATGGCTATTATACACTGGAAACCCATTTACACCAGAGCCCTGAAAACAAACTACCACAGAATAAATCAAAAACCTGTATCTGAATTACCTAGTGTTGGTTCGCAACACTGGGTTTACATAGTAAAAGCAGTCAAAATAAGATTCAACAGTCAAAATAATAAATACATAACGAGGTAAGAGAGATAAAAGGCTGGAAAGAGAGCAGGTTTCCTGCCTAACCCCAGAGACCTGAGATGAGCTCCCCTGAGAAAAAGACAAATTACTTTCTGAAGATTTCCACATGTATGTATTTTCTCACCTAGAGTACAAGCAATAATGTGGTTTAGCCTATGATCAGCATCACAGAGAGCACTTTACAGTAGAAATTGATTTATACTGTCCTCCAGCCCAGTTCGGAGCATGAGGCTTGGTGGCACTGCAGTCTTAACACATGTAAATGAAACAGAGGCAAACAAACAATAAAGGAGTAAAATATTTTCTAAAGAAATACAGTGACACAAGATTACTTCCTATTGCTTTGTCTTTAAGAGTTTGCTTATAAGGATTTGATAATCTAATCTAATTGATCTCCCCAAGTACTTCTATGGCTCTAATCAGTGTAGTATCTGATTAGTGGAACAGATCCATACTTTATCTCCAGATTTAATAACTAAATCTATACTTGAAATAGAGTCACACAAGTTCACCAGAGGCAGAGGGCCAGATGCTGCTTAGCCAGGGGAGGAGGGAGAGAATGGAAAAAGGCTACAAAGGTCCAGAATGACTAAAAAGAGAGAGCTGGCTTTGTGTCAAATCATCCCTCTGCAACCAGGCTACATTTAGACAGAACCAAAGGGTAACAGAAGTAAAGCAGAAATGTGACATAACTAATGGGGGCAGAACCAAAAATGAGCTACTCTCCATGGCCTGCTCTCCTTCAAACTGCCTTCTTCACAAGCATAAAGTAAATGTAATTACTATCGTTTCTTTGTTCGCTTCCAGACTAACACTTCATCAGCCTGAAAATTATGACATTTCCTGAATATGTTTCAATGACTTCTTAACCTTTCTATTTCCTGAGTGCTGGTACAATGTCATGCTGCACTTAAGAAGTTTCAGCAGTGAAGTGGTTAACACAAAATTGTTAATATAACAACAGCATTCATGGAGCCAGATAATCACTCACACAGAATTTCAATACCCAAAGTCACTTAAAAATCAAAAGAAACCACTCTATTCTTTAAGGAAGTGACAGCATTTAGAAGAATATTCATAATTCAAACAACAGGCCAAAATCTGGCTTACTGCTGAATGTATCTATTTTTAATTGAGCAGCATTAAGGGCTAGTTTTTGCTCTGCCTTAGTTCAAAACTATTTTGTGACATGTCCTCTAACACACGCTCAGGTGCTGGTCAGAGAGGGGTAACAGCCAGACCACTTGCACAATGCAAGTATCAAGCATGAAAGGGATACAGAGCAATTCTTGTCATTTGTTTCTTCCTCTCATTTGATTGCTGCTTCCTTGTTGCACTGATACTCAGCCAAACTAGCTTGCAGTTTGAGTATGTTGAAACTCTGGGCAGAAAAACAGCAACTGATATATATTAACAAACTCTGAAGAGAAAAACAGTTTCTGCCACTAAGAACTGCAGTGTGGAATTGTGAACTGCCACCTTCTTGGTCTTACTTTGCCTAAAGGGAAACAGCCCTTTAATCCTACTTCTGTGCTTGGTTTGCACACAGCCTGGCAGTCTACACCTGCTTCAACGTGTGTGTCAGGAGCCTTCTTTGCTGTCAAATCCTCTTGCTTCCTTCTTTCAGCTCATCTTCTGTCTTTCAGTTCACCTCTGCAAGCAGATGTCCCTCTTGTGCCTAACTGCATTCCAGCAGCCATCTTTCAAAGATGTCAGGAGAAGAAAGAAAATCAGCCTGTCAAAAACACGACTGTTTCACAGTTCAAGGGGCAGTTTCACATGTGAATAACACAGAATATAATGCATACAGAAGGGGATATGAGGGATTTCTGCTAACAGGCCCAGATTCAGGATTGTGAGGATTTTTACTTCTGACCTCCTCAGCAGTCACCCTTGTTTCTGTAACTCCAGCACCCATTTCCCATGACCTGGTATCATAATCTGCTTTTGGCCAGGTAATATTGAAGGGCAACCCTGCAAGAATCGCCAGTTAATCAAGGGTTTCATTGCACTTTAGGTGAGACTTCATTTACAGAGACTTCATGTAAAAGAAACTGCAGGTGCTTCAGCACTTAAGTATAGCAACTACTTTTTGTTTCAAAAGTTATTGTTTCCAGCAAAAGTAATCCATTTATCATTAACAGCTCAGTTAGTGACTGAAAAGTGTAGAAAAAAAAACTTACTTCCCTTTGATGTTCCACATAGCACAGCTGTTAACTGATTGGTATGGAGACCTACTTCATCTGAGCTTAGCATTACAGAGAAACAGAGAACAGACTAAGATTTTGAAATCTGGGTTTACAGCCTGATGATTTCTTGTAAAATTTTCCATAAAATCCTGCCTCTATAGAAGACATATAGAGCAATATTTCATGGATCCCAAGTGCTATCTATATCTAATGATCATGGGGCACTGTCATTAACAAAAGCAGTCTTGGAGTAAGTAAATCTGAAAAATCTGCTGTTTGGCTCACGAGTGGCTTAGAGCTGGCCTTCAGCAGCTAAATTCAGACATTAAAAAAAGAACAAATTCTTTTTGTCACTTTAAAACATGAAAACATATGAATCAATATCAATTCTACAATCAAGTAAGATAAATTGTAACTGCTTTCCTTTGAGGGTTCAAATCTGTTTAGGACTGTATAAATATACACCTGTGCACAGATAAATGCATGTTTCACATTCCCTTACCTCTGGGTCCACCTTGTTAAAACCATTGCTTTGGGAATGAGGATTCTCAGAGACCATAAACTCTCACAGGTTCAGCTAGATCCAGCTGGTGAATGGTATGTTCTGTTTGCCTGTTCACAATATTACTATATTAAAGACTGAAAAGAAGAGTAGGGTTGGCAGACACTAAATAACTTCCTGCCAGGGCACTGGAAGGAAGCTTGACAACAATGGTGGTGCTCAGCTTCTGGTTAAAGCGCAGCAAGTCCTTAGAAAAGCACCATAACCACATGACAAAACAGTTCTTGTGTTGCCTACCTCAGCAAAGATCCTAGCCACAAGATGTTACAAACGGGGAGCACCTCTCCAGGCCACAGATGGATGGTCTTTCTTCAGCCTGGGCCATGGTAAGACATTATTGCTATCTCAAGGATCTCCTGCCTCTTGGAACTTTGTTTGTATTCTTGTGTGGGATATTAAAATTCTGCATTAGAGTAGACCCTGCAAACCTTCCTTAATCACTCTTGAGCAAAAATGAGCTGACATGTATTAAGTGGATTCAAAAAGTTTGCCAACCTGCCTGAATGCATCTGAAGTAACTGGGAAAAATGTGCATGAGTCATTCCCCTAACAAAACTGTGAGCACAGACTGGAGGAGGAGCCCCAGCTGGCAGGTGGGAGGTAAGCAGCCCGATGCAAGAGAGATGGGAGGCCCCTTCAGCTGGTTTGCTGATAGCTCCAGTCTGCCCAGAGCCGCAGCCTGACAGTCAGTTGCTGTATTTAGAAGCAAAACCAAAGTGGATACCATGGTAAAGGTGGCTGCATAGTTGTCAGTTATGCCATAGCTATGCTGTTATGCACCCTTCACTTAAGAACATACTACCTTAGATGAAAAAGAACAGAATGATAAAATAAACCTAAAAATTATATATGATTTACTGCCCCATTCAATGACTTTTAAAATTAACTGAAGGAAGACAGATCATCTGTGTACTGCAGAAGGTTAACACTAAAGACAAGGAGAAATCTGTGAACCTGAGGTTTTGGTAGATTCTGTCATATGCTACTCCTGCTCATCACTGCTCACCCACCTGGAAGGAGAGAAAGGGAGATACTCCATAGACTTCTTCTGTATCCCTGCTGCTTAGTCCACATCCTGTGCTGGAGCATTACATGCATCTGTGCTCCAAGAGGAATTTATCTCTTTCCCCAACACCTAGAGTTGCACGACTTGGACATTCTAATATATAAGCAGATCATCAAAACTCAGTCTGGAATGAAAACCTCCCAGTATTTAGTGGAGCATTTTCATCAGCTTGAACCAACTACTGGATAGGTTTTTCCCTGTGTATAGAAGGAGGTGTAAGTACAGTCTGCACTTGCACATAGAGCCTATTTGCGCTGGGCCGAGTCTTCTTAAAAGCTTCAGCAAGCTGTGCAATCTTCTTCATACACAATGCACCTTTCCATTAAAACTCTGCAGATAGTTTTTAGATGTAAGAATATAGAGAACTGAAAATAAAGACAGAAAGGCAAGAGAGGCAAATCCTTTTCCATGAGCTCTGTGAAGTCTTTTCTCAAAATAACTTTGAAGGGGTTTTACTGCCAGTTTATAATGTGGATGAATCACTTCTGATATTTCTGATAAAACAATATTCAAAACTTCAAAATCACTTCCAATTCATTTATGCCACCATTTAATTAGGGCTTCTGCAACATGTTACAAGGACGTCATTATCCCCTATAATTGTATAATAATTACAATTTTTAATGAAATAAATGCAAGTACACTAGATGTGTAGATATAATTATGGTAATTACATAAATACCTGATTTTCAGCTAATAATTAAAGAAGGCCTTTACAAAACCGGTGAAATTTAACAAATGGAAGCTTTCCAGAAACAAATACAAATAATAAATTGTTGTCTCCTATAGTTTTTGCCTTACTACGTTATATCTCCCTATATATACTATGTGATTTTCCACACATTATAATATTTATAAAATGTGGATTAAAAAATATTTAAATAAATATTAAATCATATCAAAACACTTCCATACTTCACCTCTACAGGGCCTGATCCAAAAACATCAACACTAATTGTAGCTCAAACCTAATAATCCTGCAGTAGCTCAGAATCCCCTAAGATACTGAACCATAGATTATCACTGAGTGAAGAAAGATGTGAACAAGCTCCCATGACATATACAAACTGTACTCTGGGTCCTTTTCAACAAAAGGGACAGATCCTGGACTACCATAAAATGTGTCTTTTTGGTCAAGTCTACTGGCTATACTTCTGCTAACACAAAGACCTCACAGATTTATTCTCCCTTCGGCTCCCTTCGTGAACAACCCTTTACAAAGCAACGATATTTCAATAAAGAAACTTCTTCCAGAGCCTTTATCAGCTTAAGAACCAGAAATTACTCAGCCACGTGATTTGCCTTCTCTTCAAGCACATTCCTAAGACTAAACTTATTATGTGTTTACTGTACTATTAATGTGAACAGGAAAGGCAAAAGCCACCCTCAATAAAAAGCACACAGAAAACTCTGCCAGTGCAGGTTCTGATTGCTGCTGTGACAGCATAAAGGGATATTAAAAGAATTCCCACAGCAGAGGAATTAGCAATGTGATTTACTCTTTCTGCTGCTCAAATACTTCAAAATACTTTGGCAAAACTCTGGAAGGGAAAATCAGCAGCAGCACCTGCACTATGCCATTTCCACATCTTACAACTTCTGCACTCACAACAGCCCCGATGTGGTTCTGATTCTGGCCAGAGACCACTCTGGTCCAGCAATGTGTTAGAATATAGATGCAACCATGGCTTAAAGTCAGCTTTGTCCCATTTCCCTTAGCTTTGTATTGTTCAGTGCTGCTTCTTTTAAGGATAAATCTTCATTATTACAAGTATGAGAATGTAAAAAACCTAGATATTAATATTAAACCAGAAGGGTTTGATATCCCAAAAACAAATCTCATTTATGTTAAGCTCATTAAAGCAATTGGCTTCTGAATGCAGAGTATAATTAATAATACTATACAAATCAAAGTACAGGAGACATGTAAATTTGACAACATAAAGGAAATAATGAAGAGAACTAAAGAACTATAAGTGAAAAGAATCTGAAAAAAAATTATACTAGAATAATACTCAAGTTATAAGGAGATTATTAACATTATACTTGAGATGATCCTTAAGAATGGTTTGACACATGTAAGCATCATGGTGCAAGTTTAAAAATTATGTAAAGAATACTAAAAATATTTGTATCCCTGTGTACTATAAGGAAACAAAGAAATTAAAAGCATGAACACAGAGAACAGCAAAGGAATAATATTACAATACAGGGAAAAAATTATAAGAAAGCAAGAATAGTTACCCAAAAGTAGTATCAGTTGCTCAAGTGTTCCTCCTGAAAATTCACAACTATAATTATGTAGCTATTTTTGTATATTTGTCCATGCTGACTTTAATGATAAATTAGAGACTATCAGATTGAAAAGACCATCTCAGTGTTGTTTACAGAATACAACTAGTCCAACCTGAGAAAAGCCAGGGGAAGAATCACAAACCAGTTTTATCTGACTTAGTATATCAGGATAACAGTACTATTTCAGAGCCTGCATGTGGGAGAATATAGAAAATGAAAAGCAAGCAGTAAAATAACGGACAAGAAATGGAATTAGATCAGAATTTAAGACCCGTTAGAGCTATAAGCACTGTCAAGGTATATGAGCACAAAGACTGTGTGGTCAGCAAGAGCCCACAGCCTAACCAACCAACCAACATTTACAAAGGACTCTGACCAGTGTTGACCGCATTTAAGATGACTGGAGTCTTAAAATGCAATCTGCAAAGTCTTTTATTGTCAAGCATTGCTTCACCCAGAAAGAGGACTCTAGAAAGTACATTTTGTTTTATTTTAAATATGACATAAACCAACTGCACATCTTTGAAAAAAGCTGCTAACTGACACTAACAGCTTTAGATTGTGAAAGGATGAAAAGGGCTGTACAAGACAATATTTGCTTCATTATCTTCTTTCATGTATTACTAGTATAATAAGAAATGCTGCAGTGATACCTAAGGAATGAAAAACAGGAATGCAGTGCTTCAAAAAGGAACAGAAAAATAGAACAATCTTGGTGTGTCAGTGCATAGTACTGGAGTTCAGGATTATGGACTACATTTGCTCCTGCTGATACTGCTGGGATGAATTTTGACCTCAAGAGGCCAGAACAAGGATGAGGGCTCTTCAGCTAGGAGCCAGCACGGGTGAATGGAGGCAAAATTTCCAAGCATGCACAGGCCAGCCACTGACATAAGTATCCTACAGAAAAATAATTCATTATGAATTTTCCAGAGTGGCCTATTGAAGATACACACCCTACGTAACGGTTGATACACACCAAAATATGCACTAAGGTAACTCTTTGGGCTTTTACACTAACTGAAGTCACCATGAGCCCTGGTAAATGCTCCATAAGTGCATATTCTTAACCTACTGGCAATGCAATGTATTTTGACATAGCTCACTCTACAGTGAGGGAGGCTCACACCTTAGATTTCATACTTTTCATTTATATGGCCACAGGGAAAGAATATTTCAATCATTTTTGACAATATACCATTTAGAAATCAATTATGTCAATATAATTTTCTACATTACATAGAGAAAAAGAATCTAAAAATCAAATGATGTATTTTGCCAGTGGAAATACACATTTTAACATGTCTCAGCTTATCCTTTTGTAGTTGATTTCAGAGCTGAAACAGGTAATACAGAAAGAAGTTCATTTCATGAAGTCCATAGGAACTGCACATGTTGCATTAATTTCTCTTTTCTAAAACCTGATGATAAGTAAACAGTTCAAGGAAAGTTAAATTAAGTATTAGAATAAACACCCAAGAGAAACACAGGGTAACAATCAAATGTAGACTGCTTAGATTTGTAAAAAATATTTCATATTGCTAAGCTTAAAAGCCTTAAAGTTATCAGTGCCATTTACAAATGACAATTGATGTAACATATTCTCTGTTGAAAACAATGAATGATCAAAGCAGGATAAGATTGCAGTGCTATGATTTGTGATTCACTTCCAAGAATGTATATGTATGTATGTGTATATGTTCCTACGTGTCCATAGTAACACAGCCCTAACCCAGAAAGTACAGCATTGGGAGCTTTTCTTTGAAAATCAAGTAGCCCATTAGGGGCTATAAATATTAATAGAGCTGTCTAATCCTACATTCTCAAATGAGGTAGTTCAGATCATGATTCTCTGCATTTAAAATTTATTCACTGCACCAACCAGAATAGGAAACAGAATCCACATGTGAAGAAGTCACTGATATTGGGCAGACTCTTAGCCACTGTTAATTCCTAAATATAAAAGTAAGGATTAAGTAATTTCTTTCCTTATTCTACTCCCAATTCTCCTACAAAAGTATCAGAAATTGTATGTGCCTAATTCCATGACACTGAGTATGTATCATATTCTCTACAAAAACTGCACCTTCATGTTTTCACATTCAGATATCTTCAGGCAATATTAAGGCTTTAGTACAGGTTCATGAGAAAGAGCATACTGTCATCCCAAGTGCAGAACACACAATACCTGGGGTTTCTTTAAGTGGTCATATTAGTAATAATTTTCAAATTATCATTATATAGGCATTATTAAAGTAAGAAATTCATGCTTCAAACTATTGTAATGCAGTAATTTATATATAGTACATATATATATAATTTATATATAGTATTAAGAAAACGCAGGCATGCAGCTAAGGCAAGACGTACAGTCCTCCTAAGAGATACACTACCCTGATCATTCTGAATCACCAGCAAAATATTTGTGCTTTGACTACAAAGTAAAAGGGAGTTCTGAAATACCAGAATGCAAAACTATTTAAGTATGCCCTAGAAATGATGCAAAAGTGTGACAGAAAAAAAAACACATAATCAACAATGTAACGAGCATCAAACAGTAAAATGGTGTTATCTGCAATATCACCTAGGTTCTATTAAAATTTAGAATTATGGATTCTAACTTCTAAAAAGCAACACAAAATTAATTAGGCGTCTTTGCACAGATTTTCTAAACCAGCCCTAGCAAATACAGAGGTTTCTGCTTATATGCATATCCCTAATGGAATTAGTACATCTGACCTTCACATACCTGAAGCAAGACATGAGAACAGATGATCTTTATCAATAAATTGAATTATACTGAAAACAGACACATGTATTTAGCAAAAAAGCATACTGTATTGTCACATTCCTTTTGACCTGGCTCCAGCTGGTCCTTTTGTAGTGTCTGCAATGTGCATATCCAAATCCTACCAACAGGGGGTAATGGCTGTAATGCTCACTACAATCTCCAGCATAACTCATGGACAGAATTCCTTTCACTTCTTCATCTATCTATCATCATCAGAATACTTCCTGTTCTTCAAAATTTTTACTCATCTCATGTCCCTCAGCTGAAAACTAAGTACAGATACTGATTTATTTATCTAATCCCATCTATTTCATGTAATAAGAAAGAATCAGTATATAAAATAGTACACAGTTGTTGGTTCAATCACTTTGAACTTACATATCTTTGATTAACTAAAAAGATGGTGTAAAGGTCTGTCTCTTATTTTCATATTTCTCTTTCCAGTAATTTTCATCCCTAAATGCAACTAAATGACTGTAACCTAAATATTCTGCAAGAAAGAGAATACTGGGCCTTTCTTCTTTTTCACACAAACTCAATGCTATTTCTAAGGTGCTGCTGCTAAGATACTATGATACTATTGCAACTTTGTTCTACAACATGATTCTTTTTACTACAGGGCATGGGGGAAATCCAAGCCAAGGCTAATCTTTATTATAAACAGGTGAGTAGAGCATGAGTTACTTGGAGAACAGAGAATACTACAACTAAGCCAACTGCCCAGGCTGAAGGTATTCAGGATTTCTCTGCACTTGTCAGCAGGGAAAGGTGGGATTTTTATTGTGCTGTGCATGCAGTGAATTTAACTGGAAAGGTACCTACTGAATTTCAAATAACTTTTTTTATTCTCCTTCCTGCTCACAGGACAATAAACACAACTTCCTCATTTCCTGGGCTCCCCCTCCCTTTATTTTTGCTGGTTTCCTGATTTTGTTTTTTTCAGTATTCTCCCATAGTAAAAGATGTTTTCTTAGAACAATGATGGAGATCTGCATCTTTATTTATGACTTTGTGAATCAGCGTCTGGGTGATAGGAAGTGAAAGTTGCTCAGCTAATTACACACGCCTGATGAACTGCGTAATAACTGCTGCAGCACTGCACATTAATTGAATGCGTATAAATGACAGCAGTTATTCTAACTTGAATGATGTGTGAAGAAGTGATGTTGCTCACAGTACCTTGATCGCCTTTGTTTCCAATTTTGGGAATCCATCTTAAACAACTGCATTTTTACAGCACAGAACAAAACTTCTAAAAAAACAGTAAAAGTCACCTCAAAGCCTGGCACTTTAAAAACAAATTGCCTTAAGTCACTGAAAGTGGATTTATACATCCAAAAAAGTATACATTGAGAAACTACAATTGACAACAACTAGCAGCTAGCTGTAATTACCAGTCAGTAAGAGATGTAAGAGCAAAAACCTTGGAAAATAAGGCCACCTTCATTTAGATGACAAGATACTGCCTTAAAAAACTAATACAGAGTTTACAGAGTTGAACTGGGCCTAACTCTAAACAATTTCCTGCTATGATGCTTTGCTAAAATTTATCTGTTCTGGAATAACAGGGACATATAGCTACTGGTATAAAAAATATGTATTACAGCCAATAAGCAACCATGTATGTCCACACTACTCTTTGTTTGCCCTCAGAAGCATTCTAGATTCGAATGTAGGCCAGCTATTAAATAACACATTATTTAAAAAAAAAAAAAAATAAAAAGAAATAACCTGCTATAGAACAAATGTGTAAAGTAGTACAAAATCAGTGCTTTAAAGTAGTATCAAATGCCTACTTTAAATCAGTACCAAAATATACTTTCTATATTGTGTCTCAACTGCTTTGGGAATGCTTTGCAAATGTTCACAAATAATCTGCAAATTCTCCCATGCTACCTAACATGAAAAGGGTAGAAGCCGAGTTTCAAAGCTTCCAAAAGCAGCCTCGTTTCCAAAGTGCCATGTCACAATATTTTAACATTTCCCTACACCCCTATTAAGAGATTTTCAGCTTTACAAAGAGAGCAGTAATCACCTAATGAAGAAAATCAATGCTCACTTCCAGAAACGTGTAAATGAAAAAAAAAAAAAAAAAAAAGTACTTCATATCTACATTTCAGGAAAGTTAACTATGTTCCAAGAAAATACAGTGCATCATAGAGTAAGTCGACGCAGACTTTCAGTTCTGCTTTGCTTTATCACAGCCATTGTGCTATACCACTGGAATATAGAGCTGTGGAGCCATGCCAGCAACTTCAATGGCAATAGTACTAGGCCCCAGTCATATGAGCTACCTCTTATGCATGCATATACGACATACTGTATCTATGTATGAGTGACAAACACTCCTCTAAACCATGATGCCAAGACAGAGAAGCTGCCAATAAGGTCAGCATGAGATAGTGAGAGATGATCAGGTGCAACTGAGTTCAGGCTTTATGAATGCCATCTTATCTGCTTTACATGGTCCTCTCCTTAAATACCTTTCTGGCTTCATTGGGACAAGATAGTTCCTAACAGTTCACTTCACAATATAAGCAAATCAGCCTCTTTCAGCTGTATTATTCATTCTTCCTTTGCAAGGTCTTGACCTTTCCCCCATATTTTTTGTGTCCACTTTATACATACCTCCTTTTCTACAAATTTTCTTGCCGGGTTTTCTGGCACATTCCTTGGATATTCTTTTGACTGAAAAATGAATAGAAGACTAGAAAATAACATGGAGCTCCATCACAGACAGTAGGAGCATGCAACACCACTATCTAACTTAAATATGACCTGCTTTATTAGGTGCAGAAGACTCTCAACTGGTTGTGCCTGCACATGCAATGGATAAGATGTTGATGCATCTTCTCAGAAGTCAGTGGGTGGCAATGAGAATTAGGCACCAACTTTGACCTAAAAATACACGTGCTGTGGGAGAAAAAAAAAATGAGTGTAGACAGAAAGAAAACCAAAAACCAGGGACAGATACACACACAGAAAGGCAACATGCATACATGTAATATGCTAGCATGCAAACAAAGAAAGCCATGCATGCTACCAGTATATGTGAATTAATATTGTTAGAACGTAGAACAGGAAAATAAAAAGATCTCCCTGTTTTGCCTGCTGTTAACTCACCATCCTCAGTTGGGACATAGATATTTAAATAGAGGCAGTCTTCATTCTGATCTTGTACATAGGTAGAAACTACATCCAAATTATTAGTAAACCACACAGGAAGCATGACTTCAGGCAACCTGCCTTCTATAATGTTCTGGGGGCACACTGGAGCATACTGAGTTGTATTTCTGATATCTGCCCAAGGAGACGGAGGCTCAGGAGGTTGAAAGCGGCGCTCCCCTGTTGGAGGGGCAGCATATGGAACCCCAAGAAACTGAATAACGGGCCCCAAAATTTCATTATTAAGTTCCTTCTTAATCCCTCTTATCTTGCCAAAGTTGGTGGTCACCACTGGGTTGGTATCATCCAATTTTTGGGAGGACACAGCTGCAGCGTGAAGCAAAAATCCAAGTATACAAGAAGCAAAAGTGGCATTCAATCCCATGTGTAACAGGCGGACTACCATCGCTCTCCGTACACAGTTCAGCCACATGGATCTTGGAAAGGCCATGGTCCCTCATTAGTTGTGTAACTACAGCAAAGCAATCTGATTTGTATCCACTGGTGTAAAAACAGGGCAACCGAAGGAAACAGATCAAGTTTCCTAAATAGGCGCCTGTCAGAAAAATCTCAAAAGGCTTTTCATGCGGTAAGTATCTTCCATTGATTTCACACTTATTGAAGCTGCATCTTCACTCAGCACTATTTATCAGACTACATCTTATTGACAATTCTGTTTTCCATAGCAGCAATATGAAGAAAGCAGCCATTTACTGCAGAATCCCCTCTTATAAATCAAATCCAGTTAGCCGCAGGTCTATATCCTGGAGAAAATGAAAATAAATCATTAGTATGAAAGAGCTAATATGAGCAGAGTGATAACTAGATGTTTCACAAGTTATCTACATACATTAATAGTTGCTAGAGTCATGTAAGTAAAATTGCAGTAGTTTATGGTTCCGTGAAATGGCGGGTAAAACACTCACTACTGGTTTATAATGTCACCTGTTGAATTTATAGATTTTTCAGAAGAAACAAAACTCACAGAAAATACATTTTTAAAATTCACCTTTTTAAAAATTAAGTCATTTGCTCCCAGGCTACATTACATAAGTGTTTATGTTAATGTTTTATTTAACTTAATCAGTTCATAATCAATTCTCACCTTGTTTGCACAACTTGATTTTCAAAATGAAAGTAATTATTTTTTAAATCAGAAGATAATGAAATTAAGTTACAGGCATACTAAAGACTCAAATGCATTTAATTTCATTAAAAGCAGATTATAATACATGCAAACTTTTTGTTGTTCATTTTAAAATACAACTTCTTATTAAAACATTGAGGCAATACATGGAATACATTTGTATGGATAACATTAATTACTGTGCTTTTTCATGATAACCTGAATTACCATACTTTATATAGTTTTCTTATTTCACAAGTTTCTGACAGCTGATGAAAAACACCTACAGGAGTGAAATGTTCACATCAACAAAGGACCAAAATCTGCTCCCACTAAAGGGAAGGGCAAACTCTGAATTTGCACATAATTGGACCCCAGTGGTCTTTTTCAAAACTGATTTGGAAAAGGATATGAACAGTTTAGGGATGGAGCTGAATATCAGAATTTTTACTGTAGACCAATCCTACATTCCTTATAAACTACTGACTTAAGTGAAAAATGAAAATGCATGATAAATGCACCAAATCCCTACCATCTTCAATTTATAACAGAAACAATAAACGTTCCCACAGGACAGGAGAAATCTTATCTTTCATACGCCCGCATGCTGACTGAACAATATCCTAGAAAAACAATCAGTTAGGATCACAGACTGTATAATCTCAAATTCCAGATCTTATTTTCAGCTACTTCAACTCAGAGGTTGTCACACAAAGCTGTGTTCCAGCACTTCTGAAAATTGTTCAGTGCATATCATTATAGCTTCCATATTCATGTTAAGCACATTTCCACCACGACTTACAATATACACAACATACCAGTGTAATCTTACACTCTCGATTAAGCAGTGTGTAACACAAGAAATGTGTTTTGCTTTGTATAAGAAACATTTTAAACCACCGGATTTTGAAACAGCATTGGCAGCTTTAATGAGGATTGTTTTTTTATCATCTCTATACACATTGTAGAGAGAATTCAAAAGAACGGCTTGTGTAATAGTCAGACTACCCTGCAGTTTGGGTTATTAAAAAGGAGATTGTAAAAGCTATATAGGACAGCAGGAGATTTGGTTCATGTCTAGTGTTCCTTTAGCTCTGAACAATCTATCTCAGGAGGCAATAAGGAGATAGATGAAGCTTTTCTGTAATTTTCTCTCTCCCTTTCTTTCTCTGCTAATTCTAACACCTTCACTGTGTAACTGCATTAACAAACAGGCTTGTATCTTCTATTCTCTAGTTTCAGTTTTCCAGTGTTTGCTGGAAACACACCAATTTAGCTGCAGAAAATAATTCCCCAAACTTGATGTACATACTAGCATTCAGTTTAATAAATTTACACAGAATAGCATTCAGAAAATTGCCTCTTGGAAGCCTGTTGCTTTGTTGCATTTTAAATTTTGAAGGTAGCAGGATATTACTTGAGAAGTACCTAGACAAGTGCCAGAACAGAAAGCAGCAAGTACAACTTTGCTCTTCTGAATTGATGTACAGTAGGTTATAGAAAGATGGAAGCTTATTACTTAGTGGTATTTAAAAATCTCCAAAGATTTAAACCTTTTCCACTAAGTCTTCAAATACTAGCTTTTTGTTTTTTTTCCTGTCTGAAGTGGAAAAATGTAATCTCTCTTCTTTTCCAAATTTAAACTTGTAAATATCAGGAACTTAATTTCAGTAACCCTCCAGCTAATTCACATGGTCTAAGGAGATCTGAGAACAAACCAAATTCAACATAGTTGTGCCAAACAATAGCACCCTTCATTTCAGACTGATGAGTTAGCTCAACATGGAAAATTACCAAACTGCTAGTAATAAGTCATTTAGCACTTTCACTCTAAAAGTCTAAGACCTGTGTTCAGATCTAAGACAGCTTTTTCACACACTTGATACCTAAGTGGGAAATTCAATGCAAATCCTAGGCCTGGGCTATAGTTTTAAGCTTGTCCATCAGCTGTTTTGATATTGCAGCTGAACAGTTCTGCTGCTATCTAAAGTTCTGGTTTGACTCCCATAAACAAGGTGTTACTGTAAAACAGAGACAGGAGCCTAAAAAGGTAAGAATATAATGCAATACTGTGTTTGGCTATTTTTGATTAATTAACTATTGGGTAGTAGCTGGCGTCAGTGAACAAATTTATATGCTATACAGGGCAGTAGATTGGAAAGCACTTGCAGAACTGGAATCTGCAGATCTGCATTGTATTTGTAACTTAAATTTTGGTTGGTGGTTTGGGTTTTTTTTGCTTTCCTTCACAAGCCTTTCTTTCTAAATGGCTAAGTAGCAGTTTATTTTTGAGACTGAGAGGTCAAACATTCAATCCTGTCATTGGCTGCCCTGCAGCTATAACATTAAAAAACAAATTCATGGAAAGAAAGAGGCTGAGATTACTCAAATTTTGTAAGACTTTTATGCCAAAATTCTATTTTGAGCACTAGATGGGAAGTCAAGAAGGAAATGAGCCTGGGGGATGTCTTAATTGTTGAGGGTCAGTGTCAGACAAAATTTTTTTAGTCCTCCACCAAGTTATCTACGCAGAACTATCCCTTGGTATCTGGACTTAATTGGACAGGAATCAGTGGAAAGAGAGTAATAAATTGGAACAGGAATGATCAGGGAGGTGAGCAGAGGAATAAGGAGTACTGATGACCAATTTGGGGTAAGCTTTTTGTGGCCCTGAGGAGGAGGAGAAAAATCTTCACATTTTACTATTGTCTAGATATGAAGATCACAACTGGCTCCTGTGCTAATACAAATGAATTCTACTGTAAAAAGTATTTGATAAAGTCTTTCATGGTCATTGGAACAGACTACACAATATAAAAGGGCTTTTTTTTTCTATCATCTATTATTTTATGATCTTCCTTTCTGAATTTAAATTACTTTATAGTTCAGATTCTGAAATACTTTAGAGAGGCATTTAGTATGCTGAGGAGCAAGCAATCCAGGATAACTTCAGTGCATCTTTGCATTTCCAATGACACAGGGCATCCCACAACAGTTTAGATCTGCTGCAAACTGCAACAGCTAAACTTCTCTTTGCTACTCATGCAAAGAGCATCAAATCTTAAGAGATAGCTTGAACTGCACCACCTGTCAATAGTTCCAATGGGCTAATGAAACCTTTGGTGGCACACAAGGTTTACAGCCATATGCCAGCTTCAGCACATGTAAAGGCATTCTTATGATATCTCCATACCATTGTCTGTTTTCTTTTTAGCTGAAGACAAACCCAGTAATTTGATATTCATGCTTAGAAATTCCTTTCCACCTCAGTTTTGATAGTAAATCCCAATTGCACAAATATTCATAGAAAGGAATTGTTAAGAGTTTTGAACTGCACACAATGCTGCTTCATTTCAAAACACAAATGCTATTTTGCAGAACCAATGACATTTGCATCCATTTTCACTTACAACAGTCTCTACTTGGAACTAAGAGCCCAAAGTTGTTTCATATCTCTAAAGTGAAATCCATGTTCTGAAATATGCTACAATGACAAACAGGAACGTGGCCAGTGTAACAGAAGCCATTAAAGGAAAGACTCTGACCCAGGGTAAACACTACATTGGTACACCAATTGTAAACATGGTCAGATAAATCCTTCAGAAGCATCACAGAATTTCCCATCTCTTCATTCACATTTCAAGTTAGCATTCCCAAGTTAGCAAAGGGAAGTATTGTGCCAAACATCGCATATTTTTTCTCTATGTAGTAGTAAAGACTTTTAAACACTATTTCCATAAGTACTTGGTGAAGGGAAGGGATTTACATGAATTTAGCTCAAAAAAAATTAACCACATACATTAAAAAAATAACATGTGCATGAAACTATAATAGAGGAGACTGCAGCCCAGAATACATACACCTAAGAAGGGTATGGCTCTGTGGAGGTTTGGTTAGCTCCCACATGCCAGCACCTTGTCCACCTGAATGCAACCACAGGTCTGGAAGCTCCAGAAAGCAGCTTGAAAACAAATCCAATCCTACTGAGATTCACAACGTTTGCTGAGATCGCCAACAAAGGTGTGAATGTGGCATTATTCTGATGGGTCACAATCCCACTCCACATTGGTGTAAGATTACAAGTGTTAAACTACACAGGGCTGAACACAACCCAGTGGATTAGGATTTCCAGGTGCTACAAACTGTGTAGATGAATCACTCTGACATCAGAGAGACTGATTTCTCAGTACTATTCTTTCACCTCTATTGAATACGATGTTTTGTACCTAAAATCTTACAACCAAATTAGTAAAAATATTTACTACAGTATTCAACACAGTGTAGCACACATTAGTGAAAAGTTGAATTAAACTAAGTAGATGTTGTAAGACTCATTTAAAATGTCATGTATTTTTCAGCTTCACTGTATTTTTGTTCTTCCCCATTAGTGGAAATATTCACTAATGTTAGCTCATTATTAATTAGTATTTTCATGATCAAAAGATCCTTTTAAATAATTTCTGCAACTTAGTTTGCCAAAATAGAAAGACTTCTGATCATAATTTTCTACCAAGCTTTATTTTTAAATAGACAAACCTATGAGAAGAGGGTCACTTAAGTCTTATTATCTTCCATTTACTCACATCAATAAATCATTTTCTTAAAAGAATTCTATTTCTTAGCTGAAGTAATTGTTTATATTACCAGAAGTTGGCTGCAATTTTTTAATGTGGACTATAGCTGTCTGACATTTTGCACAGTAAGTAGGTAACGAAATGGTGATTTTACCCATAACAGAAAGAATGGGTAACTCTGTCACTTATGTGTAAAGTTTTAGACAGCTAAGTAATACAGATTTAAATTAAAAATGACACATGCACTGGCTTGGAATATAATGGGCACTGAAGTGAACCTTTATTCCTTTTAGCAGCTTACACTTAACTCTTTAATGGACCATGCATTATACTCACTTTTGAGTCCTCTTAACTATTCAGCTAAGTGATCAAATGGCTATTCTGTTGATGGCAGTAGTGCGCTTGAGGACATGAAAATTTTTTGACCTACTATAGAAATTCAACTGAACTCATGTTAATCAGAGGTCATGCCAGATGAAAAAATATCCCAGATGTTTCACATCTGAGATCTTCAGTATAGAAATCTGCATGCTGTATATCATAAAGCCAAGTGGATTTAACTTGCTTTGATTAACACTTTATAAACCATTCTTCTCATCTGATCACTCTAAAAAAGTGTACTAGAACCTACCCTAAAGGCCCCTAAAACTAAATTGGTTTTTTATTGTGTCTTGCAGATGAAAAATTAAGCTACAGAATTAGTAATAAAGTTTATTACCTGATACGTTTGTGGCTGACCCTTGGTTCACTGGGGTTAAGCCCATGAGAAAAGTAAACTGGATTTTCTTTGCTACCTTTAATACAATTATAATATCAACAATAATACTATCTGTAGTGCTAGTTCATCACCTAAGGAAAGCTTTCATATCAGATTCATAACAAAGGTACCACTTTTTTATTTTTCTATTTTTGTGGCATTTAAGATAAAAAAAAAATGGAAGATTAAAAAAGCTAAAAACTGATTATTACAATTCCTTGAGAGAGAACTCTGAAAGCAAAAATGTTTGAATGAACTCAGATTTGTCTATGTATCATTTTTCTATCTGGATACCATAGAATAACAGTTCCAAAGAATACCAAATCCTTGTTGTAGAATTAGATCAATAACTAGCTCTTCAGTAAGATGAATTAAAAAACAAAACAAAACTAAACAACCTGCTCAACAAACTTCCTTGTGGCACAAAAAAAAAAGAGCAAATGCTTTACTTGAACAGATTCTGGTCTCAATTCCAGGCTAATTGAGATCAAATTCCAACTCATCATAAAATCCACAGAGGTATAAATATAATCCATTAATCACAAACCCAAATCTCCAACTCAGCTACATAAGTGCTCTTCAGTAGTGTGTTACCATGCTTTCTGGAATTGTAGAGTGCACACTACATTTCAAGCACAATATTGGCATTATAGGGATCTATCAACTTGACAGTCCCCCTTCCTGTGATGTAGTATTCTGTGTATCTGTGACTTTACTTGCATTTGTTCCAAAATGAATTTCATGCTTAACTTGTTTTTCTTAATTAAACTTCCTTTAGCAGTTTCCAATATGTGTATTATTAAAAGTCATTAGTCCCATTCATGCCTGCCTGTCATTTTTGGCTTCATATTCATGTATCAAAAAGCTCTGTTGCTTTATATAAGAAGCAAATTAAATAATAAATACAAGAACTTGAACATTTTATGAGTGTCAGTATGAGAAAGTGGCTGCAAGGTCCATAAGGTTTCACACAAAAAAAAAAGCATTACAGCTAAAGCTAACATGCTGACACATCTCTGATCTATAAAGTCTTGCAGTAATGGTAGCAGTAAAGTGTTGTGCCATAGACGTGGAATTTTTCTCTCACATGAAATAGAAATAGGATATAGCACAGTCTATATTTACTGTTGTAAAAAAATTTCAAATAAAATTTCCCGAAAGCTTAGAATATAACACCATTAAATGTCTACAAAGATTTACTCTTTCCATCTGACTTCATGCGTAGCTCCTGTTACTCAGCTCTTTGTCCTGTTTTCATTCTCTACCACTAGCTGTGAGTAAGACAGTCATTTAAGCTACAGCAACTAGTCTCATATCTCCCTGTGGTCATGTCCTGGTCATGCTGGCCATGCCTCCAGCAAGAGAAATGTGTCCTAACCAGCAGCAGGGTCTTATGGCGACTATTTCAGGGCACATTCCACAGAAATAAGACATCTTTGTGAAACCAGTTGAAGAAACAAAAGCTCCATCACAAAATGCCTGTATTACACAGGCTTAAGGATGTCAAAATATTCAGTATCTCTATGTAGTAAGGTTTCTCCTAAATAATCTGTCATCTTCTCCTCATGAGTATTTCTATGTGCCTACATAACATGTTACTGCTTTCAAGTACTTTTTTTGGAAACTGGGGGATGGGGTTTGGAAGGCAGAAGTTAAAGAATAATTTTAAGTTCAGACATTGAACTTAAAAGCTTCAACAAGATGGAATTAAATAAAAACAAAAAGTACAACATAAATGTATTCCCTTCATTAAATTCCCAGAAACAGTTCAACAAGTGGGCTAATGGCATCTCCATGTAGGATTTGATTGAGGAGATTCAGAAAACATATTTTTAAATTGCCATTTAAGTTCTCTGCTTGGTTAAAGGGATACAAGTCACTTGAAACACAATGTTTGTAAAGCACCCTTGATCAATTTTATGATTTTACAGCCATGTTGCTAATTTCCAGCCACCACATTCTCCCTTAACATGGCACAAAAGACCTAGCCAAGCATCAGTGGAAAGTAACAGTACCCAAAGGCAGCACTACAACTGATTTGCAGAAAATTTGAGGACAAAACAGAAAAATTCAGCAAATGGGGAAAAGGGAACTCCAATTGCTTTTCTTTTAATGGCCTCATCTTTTATATGCCCACAGCAGTGGAAAAATCATTTTACCCTTACGTATGCAGCCCAGACCTTAACATGGCTTGATTACCACCATAAGGGTATCTACAGTAAACGCTGTGTCCCATGGATTCAGGCAGATAGTGGCCCTTTACACCACCTTTTTAGTGAAAAGTGGCATGGTAGAGTGGGTGCACATAAAAACTTGAACATAGTACTAAGTATCCAACTAGTCACTTTTTATCCCAGGATAATACACAGCATATTGTTAATGCGCAGTTAAGAGTTATGAAAACAAAGTCTGCTGGAAAACATGTAGGGTCTTCAGAGGCAGATGGAAACTTGAAGCTGAGTCCCCAGGAAGTCAACGATTTCCCCTTGTAATTGTGATCATTCAGTAGTCATTCTGGGGAATGTAACGTCATCATTTATCATTAAAACTACAGGAAGTGCTTTCAACATGTGATAGTGATGAAGTTTCACATCAGCTTCTTTTTTTTTCTTTGCATCCTCTTAGTTCCTCCCTCCCTCCTACACAAACTCTTCTGCAATGCCCAGGTAGCAAGCAGGCATCCCCTCCTGAATGCACACATTTTCCTCATAATGCAGAGCTCAGAAGCACGCCTACAGTAATGGAAATATGCTTTTGTAACAGCCTTTATTCATTGGTCAGGATCTATTTTTTTATCATTAGTTACACTTAACAATACACAGATATCTGGGACTAATTACTAAAAATAGTAATTATATTGTTTACAGGATCAGACTGGATACTTCCCATCCTTTATTAAAAAAAAACCCACAAGGGTTTCTACTTATTCTCTGGTAAAATGTTGCCTTTTCATTATTTGCTTTCAAAGAATGTCTGCCTCTTTTTGCCCTTCTTTTTCACTATTTAATTTTTAACTAGTTTCTTTTTCATGTGATTAAAAAAACATAATAAATATGACATCAAACAAATAATTCAAAGCTAGTCAAGGATCTGTAATACAGCTTCACATCTCTATTAGAAAAGAATGCATATTTGCTTTTAATAAAGGCAAGCCAATCCATTATGAACTGAGACCCTATTTAAGCCTCTGCTTTTTCTTTTTCCCCAGATACCATTTGAACAATTAGAGTGGTTTATGCTTCTGTGTATGACAGTGGATATTAAATATGCAAACTGATAAAAAATAAAACTACCACCATTACCATGTTCAAATCCTCCATTCACTTGCAAATCAATTTATCTGCCTACAGCTCTGTCCCAGTCTTTAAATAACCCTCCGCAGCAGACTGCTCCACCTCCAGCCAAATAATGCAGAGCAAACCCACTTTGCTGAAGATGTTTAAGTATCAACAGCTATGGTATTATCTTCTTATCCTGCCATAGAAAAGGGGTAAGATAACCAAAGCTGTATCAGGACAGCTCTTCTCTTTGCTTCTACACAACTTACTGATTTAAGCAGCCTGAACACTCTCTGATGGCTTTCATTAATCACAAAACAGAGGTGTGTAGCCAAATCCTGCTTCCCAGCACACTTAGTATGATTATCCTCGGCCTCATTTTTCTTCCTGTGGTCTGCATATGATTCACATGAAATATATAGAATAAACAGGGTCTCTTCATACATATATAAGGACCCCCTAACTGTTTACTGCAAAACTGCTTTTGCAACATTGCTGCAGTCCGTAGCTTTAGTCAAAGAAAACCAGTGTCATCTATCAAAAGTAACTAAAAAGCAGTCGTCTTTATCCCTGCATCCTGCACCAGAAATAAAATGGGGGGAAAAAAGAAAAAGATATAAAAACCTGCCCAACCAGTATTTCCAAACATGGCTACTTAGCTTTTGGCTCTGAATCTGCAAATCTAATTTCAAAGATGTGAAAGTGGGCTGCGTGTTACAGCTGTTGAGCTCACATAAGTCTCAGTGCAGTCAATGGGAATCAGAATCTTTGAAAATTAGGGCACTGAATAATGGGCTTTAGTTTTAAATGTCCATTTGTATCATGCATGGGTCTTTCACTTGTCAGGTGCCTGTAATAAACTATATCCAATTTCGTAAGTACTCCTTGCTTCAATTAAGCCAGCCCAGTAAAAAAGTAGGAAAAAAGGTCCCAGAGCACAGCGTTGCTCTTTCACCAGTAACAGTACTCTGTCAATGCATTAAAAATGCTGTTACTGTAAAAACCAAGCAACCTGAAAAAAACAACCTAGGTCTTGAGGGAGCACGAGAAAGTTATTTTAAGCATCATCACAAAAACATGGTTTCAGATACAAATTATCTCTGTAAATTTATCAGTGGGTCTGGTCCCACTAAGGCTCCAAATAAATGCAAATACTGCCACAGTGGATGGCAGTACCGGAGAAAATATTGCCTAAAAGAATTTCTTACACTTATGCTGGGGAAAAAAGGAAAATAAAATCTACTTCATTTCAAATTCACAGAACATCCACACATGCTAAAAACATTCACTCTGATATTTATAGCTTCTATAGGATATAGTGCAAATTTATACTAGTGGATTTTTAATATCATAGTTGTTAGAGCTAAAACAAACTGGCCTTCCAGAAAGCAAAACCAGTGTCAAACTGAAATGATATTCCTTTATAAAGGTCTACAAATTTACAGAAGAAAACAGCTCTTCCAGACTGTGTCACCTACAGCAGCCAGAACACACCACTTTAATCAAGCTCTGTTTTGTTTTATTTAAACAATTATTTTAATTGCTCAGAAACCATATGCATCCTTAAAATGATTCGAGATTATATCCTTTCTCCCGATTCCAAGGTAACTTTCTGGCTTTAATTATAAGTCAATTAATATTAAGTAATTTGGCTGATTAATTTTAATTAAACCTGTTGAAAATTGATTTTCCTTTACCAAGTAGAGCTGAGGCTCTAGTGCGATCGTCAGGAAGAGGCACGGGGAAGGGAAGGAAGCGGGGGGCGAAAGCCCGGTACTTAGCACCCAAGGAGAACATCTCTGAAGAAAAAGCTATATTAATAAATAAATCGATCCCCCGCCAGGCCCGGCAGCCGGGGAAGGCACCGGC
>JBAFWW010018731.1:0-35631 GCA_036873685.1 Agapornis canus
CCAGGTAGATGACGTCAACTGCTCTACCCCTGTCCATCAGTTCCGTAGCTCCATCGTAGAAGGCCACCAAATTGGTCAGGCGGGATTACTTAAAGAGACTGCCTGCTTGCTTTCAAAAAAACACTTCTCTACACAGGCAATGTAAGACAGAGAAAGCTCTTCCACCTAACAGTGGTCTCCTTTAACTAACCAAGACATGTAAAATGGGCAAGCTACTGTTCATAAAACTGTCCTGGAACAAGACTGCACTTTGGCTAGAGTCTCATGGGCATGGTAATTTCCACATACATCCCTATCCTCAGTGGATTCAGCAGCATAACCTGCACAGAGTTAGACACATGACTAGCCAGCATGCTTCACTGAACCATTTCACATAGGCTAAACAGGATAACCGTATGCATACATAAAGTGTAAATAGACACTGTTTTAAACGAGGTCAAGAGAGCAGTTTTCCTGAAGATTATTTCCCAAAGCAATTTAAGAACAGGTTTGAGAACCAAGATTTGAGAATCCAAACACAAACAAGCCACTTCTCACTGCCTGAAGCAGTGGAATGTTTTGTTGTTTTGTTTTGGTTTTGTTTTTTTTTTCTTAAACCACACAAAATAGAAATGTGAGAAATTGGATGAAATTCAGCATAAACTTGCTAACAGAGGTTTGATGGAGGAAGACAGAAACACCATAAACAAGAAGCAGTGTAATAATGAGGGTGTCCCATTCAAAATACCAGTCTGAGAAAAAGTAAACAGTCCCAGCTGGACCAAGGAAGACAGCCACAGCAACAAGAAACTTCATACACAAGCAGAGAAACTAATGGCTGGTCAGCTGTTACCTAGCAAATCCATGACAATCCCACACGAAGAATAACCTGATGAGAGGTTTATGCTCTCTGAAGCAACCAAGATGTGTTTTGCTACAGCTTTACAACAAAACAACTCAGAGGGATCAACACAGTTAGACTAATACAGATGAAAAATGACACAGACAAGATAAAGACTCTTGGCACCCCTTCAAGACACTATGATTCACTGTGACATGCTGAGAACTGAGTTAGACAACTTTCTCACCAAGTGGGATGTAAAAGTTTTCTTTAAAAGTTTAATCATGATGTTGAGACTGAATTTCTCTAAGTAAATACTGACAGCAATATTTCAGCCTCCTTCCATGTTGCCAGATAGCTTCAAACTTCAGACCAGAACTTCAAAATATAACAGAATTCTCTCAGAGGTTTTACATTCCCGCTTTACAGACCCAGAAACCGAGGCACAGAAGAATGAATGCCCAGGTTTACACAGCAAAGCATTTCTGCCATGTTCTAAACCAAGCCACTAAATAATTTTACAGCAGAATTCTGAAGGGAAGTGTTAGATGAAGGGATCAAAAGGAAATACAAATCTTCACTCCTCTTTGCACTGCCCTCAAGTACCTCCCAAAGTGTCATTCAGCATATCCAGCTTGCTATGACCTTTGCCCTTCCTACCCTAGCAAGTAATTATTTTTGTTTTGTTTCTGAAGCCTAATGTTTGACTTGAAAATTTGACCTGCAAATCAGCCTACACAGTTAACCAAGATATTCTGTTTAACCATTCCATGTTACTGAGACTACTGTAACTGAATTCCCAGACTTTTCAGTAGGTGAACCATGATATGACCAGTTGCTCCTTGCTATTGATCATCTTTCTTCAGACCATGTGACAACATTGGCCTGAAGACAGCTTGTTATATAATTCTGATATGTCCACCTCTTCCAGTCCTGAAAAGTTTGTCTTTTCTTGTTTGAAGTTCAAAAACATTCATCAACCTGTACTTTTGTTCTAACTGAATAGTGTCTGCAAGTCTAAATAACCAAGCTTAGCTCAGTCATTCCCCTAACCTTTACAATGTCACTAGAACAATGATTTAAAAACAACAAGTCTCTGTCACTCTTTTTCTTATTGTGATTCTTTTCAAAAACCAAAAACCAACAGCATGCAAGTTTAAAGCTAGCCCTGTCCCACAAAACACTCTATGGAAATAGTTATCTTTTAAATCACTCTGCAACTTCAAGCTAGGTTTTTGATGCACCTCCACCCACTTAAAAAGCCTTTGTGCATATACAATCTCCCTCATGCAGAGTTTTTTCATCTCTGCATCAAAGTTTTTAATACCATCTAATATGCTGTATCTCTTGTCTTCTTTCCCAGCTAGACACAGAAAATCAATTAGCATGCAAGATCTTTTTTTCTCCCCTCATGCTATAAAATTTAAGGCAGATGTTTTAGAATCAGTAATACACAAAAGGCAGTGACACTGTGCATTTGGTTTTACCGTTACTTATCAAAGGAACAGTTCATGATCTCTTCTAGCATGTACACTACAAGATGTAACTTACCTGCTGCTGCTGGCTGCGCAAGTCCATTATCTCCTTCTGATCTTCATCGTGAAGTCTCTTCATCTCCTCACACGACTGCTGGAGATGATTATGTTCTCGTACCAACTGTGTGTTTTTCCTCTTCAAGGTATCCATGTCCTCCTTCAGCTGCGACTGGTCACTCAGCAGTCGACTGTGCAATGTGCTGTCATGGCACACAAAAGAATGGTCTTAGGGGCCAACTTGCAAAGACAAAGTCCTGGACTAAGTAATTTCAAGCATGGGTTTCATACCTAGAAAGCAGGTCAAACTAACTCAATTTTGTATATTTAAGAACACCAAATACCAGAGGAAAAAATACATCAGAAACAAACAGGAACAGAAGTATAAAAATATGCAAAAGTACACCGTACTCTTAAACTGCGTCAGATGAGATGATGGATTTATGCTATCCATCAATGCCATTTCATAGCCATTGCAAAAGCAAGCAGATAAACAAGCAGAAATGGTGTAACGCAAGTGCAGTATGATCCTGGAGATGACAGGAATTATCCCATTAACCATCTCCACCTTCTCTTGGACCCCTTGGCTGAGCAGCAACTAGCCAAATTACAGATGAAAGCTACAGAAATCTCCTTGTGTGCTACTGGGGTTTTTTTAAGAAAAAAACAGAACACAAACAAACAAAAACACCACAAGCAACAAAAACACACTATGTATGTTTCAACTACATCCAGGCAGGTAAAAAGCTATCAAAAGCACTCTGAACTTCATTATGCAAACCATAGTTATTTGAAGAAATACACTCTCACTTAAAAATTAAACAGCCACATAAGGAAGCTATCATTCAGGTTACAGATCAAGGCAGTAGTCCAAAATTAGACCAGATCACTGCTGAAAAAAAATAGAAAAATCAACTGAATGTATTTTCTACTGCAGATCAAATAAAGAGTAGAATTTGGATACTGACATGTATTTTTGTTATTGAAAAGAATTATTCAAAATGGACTCTCACACCTGCTGGTAAAACAGTTAAAGTTCATACAAAACAAACAAAAAACCTAAATCAAGACAGGAAAAAAAAAACAAAATCAACAAAAAACCCCTACAAACAACAACAAAAAAGAAAAAACAACAGCAAAAAAAAAAATCACATAACAAGACAGAAATTAATAGAACTAGTTTACATTTTAAGATACTTTTTATTCCTTTCTTATGAACTGAAATACAATTCCCTGCACAGTGCTACCCAAAGCATTAAAAAAAAGTTTTTTTACTTGTAAAAGCACACAGTTTTAACACGTGGGTTATTAATCTGTTGTTATTCAGATTTTGTTGGAAATCATAAAATACTTCAGAATGGTAACTAAAAAAAAAATTAAAACCTTGGGGTTTTAAGAATTACTTCAGAAGAAAAAAATATCTGAACAGCATATTCTTCTCAATTCATAGAATCATAGGCTTGGAGAGGACCTTAACATCATCTAGTTCCAACACCATGCCATATGCAGGGACACCTAACACTAAACCATGCCACACAAGGCTTCATCCAATCTGGCCTTGAACACCTCCAGGGATGGAGCACTCACAACCCCCCTGGCCAACCCATTCCAGTGCCTCACCACCCTAACAGGAAAGAATTTCTTCCTTATATCCAATCTAAACCTCTCCTGTTTAAGTTTGAACCCGTTACCCCATGTTCTGTCACTACGGTCGCTAATGAAGAGCCCCTCCCCAGCATCCCAAGAAGAGAATCTACATCAAAGATGCAAATGCAAGTCAAGCAGATCAGCTGAGGTCCAGCTCAGTAAGAAGTTAAATATTCTTGTGAGTCTGAACCTAAATAACTTTGGATTCAGATTTTCTCTTTTTACATGGTATAGGTCATTTTGAGGCACTCTTGAGCGTAGGCCCATTACAGTGATACAGGTATTCTGAAAATGTTTTTCTTTGTTCTTTGGAAAGATACATTTTAAATTATTCTGTTGGAGCTTTTGTTTTACTACTTGGAATATATCTTAGCATGCTCAAGCCATGTGTTTCCCTCCCAGTCTCAATCTATCATAAAACTGAGGCCAAGGATACTGCATTGTGCCACCTTCTTTTCCTGAATAGAAATGAAGTTCAAAGCTTCAGTAGGCTCCTGAGGGGCAGTGAGGGATTTGTGTCATGTTCAGCCTTATCAGAAAAAAGTCAGGACACTTTTCATCTCTTAGGAGCCTGCTTTATGTTTTGATGCTGGAGTCAAAGCTCCTTTCTTAACTCTGAAACAGTTAGAGAAAGACCTTTTTTTGCTATCCATCAGGTCAGAATGATACAAGGCTGTTCTATACATCACTGGATTTAGAAGACAGGGACTCTGTAACTATTAAACCTATTGAAAACCTTCCAATTCGAAGTTTTTTGAAGTACTTTCTTAACTTCTGTGCCTGAGCACAAGGCAATCCAACAGACTTTTAGGGTAGATTTTTTTTCTTTCTTTTCTTTTTGAAATGCGTTGATAAATGTGACCAAAAATTTAATCTGAGGTGAGTACACACAGTTTCATGTCTCACAGAATTGTTCTTTTGCACACCAGCAGAGGATTCATCTCAGATAAGCAGGAAAATGCTGGCTGACTAGAAAAACAAAGCTCCTAATTAGTTAATTTGTGCCAGGCCTGAGGACTTAATGAAAATGTGGAGGTCTAATGCTCTCCCAAGGACCAGAAGGTATCAAACTTGGCAAATCACAGCACTGAGGAAAAAGATAAAATACAGATTTTAGGATTTGTTCTGGTATTTTAAACATGAGAATCGAAGAACTGTTGAAGTGGCAAGCGTAAGAAATAAGCTGTTGCTTGTAATTTTTGTTTTAAAATATATACTCCAGTTCCTTGAAGCATTTCATAGTGAGAATTAAAATCCTGAGACACAAAAGTTATCAGAAACATATCACAGTACCCACAGAATTTCCTAGAAGCAATTTGACTCACATAGCTGCCTGTGTCACAAACACTAATGCACCTGTCTGAGTACAGACAGGATAAAGACTGAATTTATCCTAGCCCATTTAAAACACTTCCTTAACTAAGGAGAATGTCAAGCTGCTCATAACTCATGGCTCTGTCTGGAGGGAAAAGAGGTGTCAAGAACAAAGAGCTCTCTTCTTTTTCCTCTTCCTTTCCACCTTTCTCTCCAAATTTGAGCTCAGCATCTAAAGCCATTCACCACTGAGGTCTGTAACAAAACAGGAGTATCATGAAGCCATAACAGACATACTTCCTTTTATTCATACATGCAGGAAAAAGTGGCTCATGATCTTCAGTGAACTTGTGGGATTTAATGCTGAGCAGACATGGGTAAACTATGGGGAAATTAGATGTAATTGAAAGCAACATAGTGGGTGAGAAAGTGCCTCTCAGACTCACAATTAAGCATAATGGTAACTTGCTGGCCTCCAGAACAGCTACTCCACAATTGCACAGTAAATGCATTTCAGGTCATTTCTACTTTGGTGGTATTCTTCTTCAAACAGCTTGTTATCAAATCCTCCTCCAAAGAGCACTGACATTTAGGGAGAGTGGGTTTTTCAGGAGCAGCTTCAATTTTATCTTGAGGTGGAAGTCACAGATTCTTCTTTGGAGGCTGATACTAAATCAGTTTTTATGATTCTGTTTCTGGCATCATTACTCCAGATTTTCAGTCTTGTTTTTCACCATCCACAGCAGTTTCTCTGTTCTACAGTAAATTCAAGTAACACTCTTTATACCCTCCAGTTTGAATTCCTCAAGATAAAAACTTCACAAAGAAAGCAGATTTGCACTGGAATTTACACAAAGGAGAGATAAAAAATCCACCCAAAAAAGGGAGGTTTCCAGGTCTATTTAATGATTTTTTTTTTCCATCTCTGTAAGCATGCAGCTTACAGTAAGAAGATGTATCTAAGGCAGGAGTGTGGAAAAAGTTTGTCCTAAAGGAAGTTTTATGCACCAGGATGTCCATTTTATGGAAAGACAAGGGAAAGGAGCTGAACTGTATTTTACTACCTGGAGAAATGTACTTGTTCAAATTCTCCTATTTTCTCTTCATATTTTCCCAATTTCTACTGCACCCAAAGCTTGGCTGAGCTGGTATGCTGCTGCTTTGTGAGTCTGGCATTTGGGTTCTAATAAAAGTTATGGTGCCAGATTGCACTGCTGAGATTTCCAGGAGATGAAAGTGAGCTGGTACACAGTGGGAGTGTGATGCACACTATATATTCCACAGGGGAAAATGCTCATGTGGGACTCGAGGCATTTTAGTTAATTTAGTTAATTTGTTGTAATGAATATTGGGTGCCTTGCAAGAAGCATGCAAGGGTTTTATTTTCCCTGGCCTTTATGCTGTACTGTATGTTATAATAAGGGACATGCTGAAAAATTATCCTCCTCTTCTTAATGTGCTGATGAAATCAGATTCAACATAGGGTTCTGATTTACTGTGTCTAAATTAGTGTGACATGTATAATGGAGCTTTCATGTCATCAAAGTGTATAAAAGCCGAACAGTAGAAGAGCATCAGCACTGCCATAGTAGTAGAGAAAAGAGAAGAGTAGATTTTACCTATATGTTCTTTTACAGTCTATACTTCTATGCTCCCTTTGTCCCTTCCCCAAGGGTGAATCTCTTGCTGCCAGAACTACGAAGTTCTGTTCTAGTGATGTTTGTTGTATCTTATCAATAAACCAAATGTTTTTCTAAAACATTCCTTACTTGAAGTAATGTTAATCTCTTAATGTGCAGCCCAGGCTTACAAAGGGCAAAGAGGACTCACTTTGGCTTCAATGGCATTTCTGGTCTGCAGCAGCTCAAGGATGGGAAAAGGCAGCATGCTGTTCTCGATAGGGTGTACAATCTGAAACAATTTTATCAGAACTGTTAGGTAGAAATCTTAATAAGCTAAACAACTGGGTACTTTTATCTATGAGGCAAGAAAAATAAAAGAAATAATACATTTAAAATTCACCATATGCACAGTAACTTGCAGTTAGTAATTAAATTCTCCCAACATCCTTCCATGGTGCCAGGCAGAGTACATTGGCTTAGGCTGGCCTGCTTGTCGAGTGTGAGCCAGAATGATTTCTAACAGCAATCAAATACATTTTGAAACGTACTCATAAAAATGCTAGCTCAAAGGCTCAAAGCAATAATGATTCATTTATTAGCAAATGAACCTGTCCTCTGCAAGCTAGCCCCTGAAATGTAATAAGGGATCAGTTCAAGGGAAAAAAAAAAGTGTATTTATTAAGATACTGAGAGGTAACATTTTGTGATGGGAGTTTAGGGTGACATGAAGGTGTTGGACTGGACCCTGGAAGTCAGGCTCAGTCAAGGATGCCTGTATCAGATCTATATCCACTGAAGGATTTAGGTAATGGTAATTGCCTTAAGCCCCTCTGTCCCTTGGTGGTACCCAAGGTAGGCTCTTTAGCCCATCTATAAGGAAGACTGGGATGCAGCGAAGGTGAAAACAGCTCTTCTGTACCTCCTGTGCTGCGAAGATGCCTGCCAGCTGAACCACTCCAATGCAGCAGGAAAAATAAAGGCATGTATGTGAGACCCAGCAGTTTTCAGATAAATAACGAAGCTACTTCCCACTACAACTTCTGAATGTGTCCACAAAACACCGAGGGGATTCTGAATTGAATCTCCCCAAGAGCCTAATGCCCCCTATCCCAAGTGCTCATCATGCTGGTCCTGGCACTCAGGGAGAGTGTGCGATCAACACTTGGTGAGCCACAGATATGGGGAGTCTCAGGTGGCCCTTGGGACACTATATCCTTAGGCAAAGAACCAACAGTAAGAAAAACAAGCAGGGTGGAGAAATAATCAGTAAGGACCTGCATATTTTATGGGAGCAGAAAACTCTTAAATAAATGCCTGTACACAACTGCCCGCTCTGCAAATCAGAGATTATGGTCCACTTTATCCCACTGGTTTTAATCTGTTGCCAGAGGCCACTCAGCTAACAGGCATTTAGTGAATCAAGGGATGGAGGGGATGACAATCCAGCTTGCAGACTTCAGGGAGCTGTGACCTTGCCAAGCACAACGCATTAAATGTGACGATCTCGTTTACAACGAGCGGCTG
The DNA here is from genome assembly GCA_036873685.1 of Agapornis canus. Taxonomy (NCBI): domain Eukaryota; kingdom Metazoa; phylum Chordata; class Aves; order Psittaciformes; family Psittacidae; genus Agapornis; species Agapornis canus. The sequence goes on from JBAFWW010018731.1 coordinate 8,460, forward strand.
AATCCGGGCGCCGCAGGCAGGAACCAGCAACCCACCGCTGCCACCGTCTGCAAAATCAATACCTCGTTAAACCCCGCTGCTGCCGTCTGCCTGCCCTCGAGCGGTGGCGAGGCTGGCAAACCGGTGTACCTGAAGGGTAAGGGGGGGCTGAACCCCACTCTGGGGACCACACACTGAGAAACCTGAGGGCTTGCTCCTCATGATGGAGGAGCCATCTGTGCAGGCAGCAGGGTGCTGTGCAACCACTCCACCCATGTGCTTCCCCGGGGGGAATGGCTTTAAACCAGCAGAGGAGAGATTAACATCAGATATAAGGGAGAAGTTCTTCCTGGTGAGGGTGCTGAGGCGCTGGCACAGGGTGCCCAGAGAAGCTGTGGCTGCCCCATCCCTGGCAGTGTTCAAGGCCAGGTTGGACACAGGGGCTTGGAGCAACCTGGTCAGTGGAAGGTGTCCCTGCCTGTGGCAGGGGTTGGTGCTGGACGAGCTGTAAGGTCCCCTCCAACCCAAACCGTTCCACAATTACCTGATGGAGGTTCAGCCTCCCAATGCCTGTGTCGCTGTGAGGCACATCAGGCTGCAGTACCACAGTGCTGCCGCCTCAGAGGGCAGAGGCATGGCCCCGCTGCGGAAGCTTCTGGAACTGAGGAGAACAGGCAAATGGCGGGAACACTGAGGGGAGCTGGGAGCAGGGTTTCTGTGAGGGGCTGGGGTCAGAGTCCTGCACACACACCCTGGAAGGGGCAGTGGTAGTGAGGCTTCTGCTGAGCTGGCTGGCTTCTCAGAGGTGAGCTGCCATTGCTGAGGGGAGACCTGGAGGCTCCTTCCTCCCCGGGAAGGGATGCTGGCACAGTGATGGCCAGCAGTGGCTTTTCCTTGGTCTGGGATGTTTCCAGGGAAGCACTGAGATGTAAGAGGCTGAAAACCTGAGCTCACAGGCTGGGTGTGTTCCAACAGCTCCTGTGTGTTTTCCATGGTGTGGAGGATAGAGCAGTCTGAAAAGGTTTCATGCACTGAATTCAGTTTTTTAACGTGCAGATGTGTTTATCTTCCTTTCCAAAGCTTGTGCATGTCTCCGTTCATAATGCTATTTTAATGTGTCGTGTGATACCCATTTTGTTCCCCTGCAGTCACATCCATGTTCTCACAGGTGTTTTGGTTGCAAGGCAACGTTTAGTCAAAGATTCAGGAAATAAAGGAAAAAGAAATTCTCCTCAGATAAACAAACAAACATTTGTGATGGTTCCAGGCTGTGAGAGAGCAACCTGGTATTGGCAGAGCCTGGAATTCTCTCAGATGGTATGCTGCTGTGAGATCTGAGGTAGAGATTTCATCAGGACTAGGGGCGTCTATCAGAGCAGCCTCATGCCTAGAAAACCTCAAATCAGGTGCTAATTGTCCACAATAAATAACTAATGAGTTCAGCTTACTGTGATGGAGATAATTCCACTTGTAAGAGGTTTGCAAGTTGCTCCCAGTGTTGGAGGTGTGATAATGAGCAGGGTTTGTTCAGGAGTGACTGGGTGGGGTTTTGAGTCCACTGACCTCAGAAGAAGGGGAATCAAACCCAAAGGGTCACCTCGGACCAGGGGACTCTTGGTCATGGCTTACCTCCCAAAAGAGCTGTATAATGGTGTGTAGCCAGGTACTCTTCTATTCGGCTATCTTGCTGTGTTGTGTTGGCATTTAATCACAGGAAAGGAAAACAATTTCAGGGAAACAGGCTTTGTTCTTACCTTGTCCTTGCAAAGGAAGGAAAATGCTGACAAGAAGATCCTTTCTGAGTCAAGGCATTAGAAGCACTGCTCAGAACTGTAAATTTCTGGGACCAGATTCAAACCAGATTATGTTAACGTATGTGAATGAAAAATAATGCCAGAAAATGTTTTAAAATGGATTGTTTTATCCCTCAGGCCACCTTAGAGCAATGGACTGTAAAAAAAAAAAAAAAAATCAAAAAATAAGGCCAGACATTTTGGCTCTAAAGGGTTTTATATTCAGAGAAGAGGATTTGACCCTGTATCCTTCAAGTACACTCAGTTTTTATTCCCTATGACACTAGCATCTTTCATAGCCTTAATTATACCTTGAAGAAATACCAAGAAGTAAGAAGCTCTTCCCTTTTTGAAGCTAGCTGACCAGAATTGGTATGGCTATTGCAATTTCTAATAGTAACTGAATTTTGCATAAAGATAAAATTTTCAATGATAAAGAAGGAAAAAATGGTGTCTAAAAGTCAAGGGGTTTATTTTTTTAATAATTAAAATTCCATTTTTAATTGCAGTGCTCCTCCATCAAATAACACCAGTGGTTAGTGCCTATAAAGTGTCTAGGAGGTATCTGAGGATGCAAGTGCCACACTTGCACAGAGGAAAGAAAGGAATATAGCCTGGATTCTTTTACTAGTTATTTCTGCTGCATTAATATGCTGAGCTACTCTTCTGTGTTCCCCTGTCTAACCCTGGACCAGATCTCAGTAGTTACCCTTCCACCAGTCAAAGATAAAAGTTAAATTCCAGGATGAACACATGAGCCTGGAGGAAAGGAACAGCAGCTTTTACTTCCTGATTTGAGGACCAGAATGGTTCTTGGTAGTGTTTCAGCAACCTCTCTTTGTTGAGTTTTTGATGATGGCAGAGATTTGTAATCAGCTGGAATTGCATACTTAGTCTGAGCTGGGGAAGCTGTTTATTTTTTAATAATACCTTCCTGTTTATAAATACACTTGAGGTACCATACTAGTGCAGAATGTTCATTTGCTTGTGTTAGTAATTGCTTTTTTCTGAGATTGAAAATTAAACCCAAATCAGAATTAGCATGCCCAAAGATGATTCTTAATTAAATAATTGAGATGTCTCAGGTGAGGTGAATTCAGTCTTTCACTTTTGCTTTAAATGGAGACTTGTTTGTAAAGAATTTGGTAAGAGTGTGGATATAGGTAGCTGTGTTACAACCTAGCACAGATGCTGAGGTTTGGGTTTCCTTGTTAATGTTTTTATTTATAAGATTTAGTCTAAGTGTTTAGCATGTCATTACATTAGATTTGGATCAAAGCTTTTAAAATTGAAAATAATTACAAGCTTTTAACTTCAAAAATAGGTTCTTGAAGTTAAACATACAAAGCTGAAGGAAAAATGCAGTATTTGATTTGGGAGGGGGGAAAAAGAGAGGCCAAAACATCACCAGTGTAGAACTTTCAGAACTCTGGGAAAAGGTCATGCTGGAGTTCCCAACAAAAATGACACACATCTGTAACGTGTATTTGTATCCTTGAATATACCTTTTTTTTTTTTCTCTAGCAGGAGAAAGCAACAGCAAAATTTCAGTTATTTACCGGGTAACTCAAGTTTTTTTTTCTTGAACAAAATGATCTTGGCAGTGAAAATGAGCTTCTAGTTGTATGTGAAGATGTGTGTATATGCTTTATGTTTGGATAGGAAATCAATATTGAACAGTTTGACACGTGAAGAAGTTACCACCTACAGGTTCTGAAAAACACTTTCCTTTCTGAACTCTGAGCACACATTGTGTGGCTCTGTGACCTTGTGTGATACTAATGATGTTAAAGCTCAGCTGAACAGACTGTATTGGTAATGTTAGTACTACTGATGCCCTTCAGTGACATGGCCTTTTGCTTCTATCAGAGGTCTCTTTACATCAGCCAGAATCTTACTGATGATGGCATACATTCAAAGATAGCAAATTTGAGCAAAAGCAGAGGGGCAGGGAAGCTTTATTTCATCTGGGGTGTGCATATTTTATCTGGTATTAAGGACAAGAATGCTATTAACAAGTGAAGTACTATTGTGTTCCTGTGTACTGGAATGCTGCGGCCAAAGGAGCTGGTAGGCAGGGCTTACAAAGAAGAGAATATGTAGCCTTAATTTCACCGAAAGGGAAGATAAGTAAAGAATGAGCCAGAGAGACTTGAACAGTGTTTTGAATGCTCATTAGCTGAGCAAAGCACAAGATGCAGCTACCTTCTTGTTTTCAGAATCTTTGAATCACAGGAAATGAATAAGCTGTCAGGAAAAGGCATAAATGTCAGGCACATCGTGTTGGTACTGCTGTGCTTAAATGAATAGGCTGCATTTAGTTATTTGCCTGAAGACTGGGGGGAAGATGCCTTAGTTTGTCCAGCAGTAGGGTATTTCCACAGACAAAATGCATTGCCTGGACTGCCTGCATCATGCTGTGCAACTGTTCTTCATCTGGAAAGTGCAAGTTTCTGTGGGTTAACCCATCTCTGAATCTGCAGTTTTACCTGGAATAATTTCTACAGTCAAGGATTTTGTCACTATAGGGCACATGATGAATATACATGGTCTCCATCTCTTGCATGACAATGTAGTCTCTCTCATTTCAACATCAAAGTACAGTGTTTCTCCATAATGATATGAGTGGAACAGCCATTCATCAAAAAAAACTTTTTGGTTTAATTAAAAGAGACTAAATTCTATCCCTCATTATCTTTCCCTCATTATCTTTCTTACGGCTTTCAAGATAAGGAACCCTTCTTTATGGGATTCTGTACAAGCCACTAAGAGTTGTATGAGATATTTGTGCTTTGTGTGTAAATGTGATTTGCTTCTCGTTGGGCTCAGAGGCAAGAGGCTGAAATCAGTCAGAATTGTGGCAGTATAAGCCCGAGGAACCGGGGTGTGATCAGGGTGGCCCAGGTGGCTGTACAAGTGGCACTTAGACATTCACTGCATTACTGCTTTTGGGTTTTCTTAAGCATTTGAAATTATATTTTGTTTGCTCCTTTTTAAGAGGAGAAACAAAAAATGGCAGCTTTTCTGTTCTAGGAGTTCAGTGTTTGTTTTGCTCAAATACAAGGGCTGCTGGCAACAAGGGAAAGTGTGAAAAGAACTGTGAAATTAATTGACACTTCAAGAAAATACCTATATTGTTGCAATCCTCAAAGCAGCAGCAAGAAGCAAAATTCTGACATTTTGCCAAATGTTATTTTTCATTAGTGAAGGAAATCTACAGGTTTTGCTAAACTCTGAAACTTGGGGTTTTGGATTGAAACAGATTTTGGAGGGGAGAGAGAAGGTGTGTATTTGTTGGACTGCGTGCGGCTTGGACATACTTCTTGTTTCCTGTAGCTGTCAAACAACAAATTGCTCCTGGGTAGCACTTTTATTAATGAATTATTATCAAGACTCAAATTCAAAACCTGACATAGGTTCTTTGCTTCCTTTGAAAACCACAGAGCATGCTATGAAACCCACAGAAATCAATCCCAGTAAGGATCCCAGTTGTTATTAATTAAATATAAAGGATATCTACCACTTGCAGCCTCTCTTTAGATGTTTTCATCTCCCTTACTTGATCTTCCTCCCCTTCTTCTTAATTTGGAATAATTAGGTGAATTTTGTTAACACCAGGAGTAAATCTATCTGGATTTGAGGAAGAAGGGAAGTAGGAAAGAATAAGAAATGAAAGGTAAGCAGAATAATGCATCTAAGGAAAACTATCTTGCAAGTAATGGGTTAGGTGGGTTTTTTCATTCTTTGGATTTGTGTGGGTTTGGCCTTTTTCTTTTTTACAATAGCTATTGAACATTGTTACCTTTTCCTACATAAACAGTGTTAATGGTGAAATTCTGAAGCCTGTACTCTGCTCTTGCCTAGGGGTAAACAGTGTCTGCTGCATGAAACTTGCTTCCATGCAGAGGAATGAGTATATGAGTTCAGATCCCTAAAGCAGGGCAGTAGAAGCTAATAGGTCTTAACACTGGCCTTGTGTGCAGAGGTGAATTTTATCCATGTTTCATGGTTTTGGAGATGTGCTTTTGTCCTGTGAGGCAATGGGAAAAATGGCCCACATGGGAAAACATTATTGATTGCTTCCTCTGCCCTTCAGTGATAACTACTGCATGATTATCTGCTCATCCTTTGAGTTAAAGGAACAATCCAATATCCATTTTGTTTTTCAACACTGTGTGCCAGTATGACAAGCTCTTTCCTACTCTTCATAAAATAGCAAAATCCAGAGAGGTTTGTTCTCAATGCTGGATGACAAATAAGAGAGTAATGCCTTCCACAGGAAATCTCTCAGCTGTTGTATACACTGTTATGACTTTCTTTTCAATTTGATGGTGGAGAGCATTTCAAAGCCATTAATTTAGGGTATAATTTTATACCTTGAATGTGTTCTCAGCATTAGGATCCCCAGGTCAGCTCCTGAAAAACAATTGGAAATGTTTACTTGATCTGCTTGCACGTTGGCAAGTAAAGCTGTAAAATCCTCACCTGCAGGCATGCTTGCGTACAGCTCTTCAGAAATATATTGACACAACAAAAGCAAAACTCATATTTCCAAACCCCAGTTCTAAGATGCAAGTATTTTCTTTCTTTTAGAAAAGTCTAAAGGATCTTAATTATCTTAATGAGCAAACTCAATACAAAGAAAGTTGGGGTTTGGTGACGTTTGTTTGTTTTCCCAGAATACAGGCTAGTTACTTAATCTTAAACCTAATATTTCTTTCTTCCACAGCCCACCCTCTGTAATGCCACAAATTGGTATGAACAATCCAGATTTTATGCTTACACAGTAAGTCATAAAATTTCTCAATTATTTCCACACCTTGAAGCTCAAACCAGGTGAACATAAATAGGGCACTGACAGCTTTGTGTTGAAAGCCATCATCTCACAGTTTCACTGCTTACTATGTTGCATTTGAACTGTGCTTGTAAATTTTCACTAGTGAGTGCTTTGGGCAAGGGCCCTACTTGATCTCTAGGTGGCCCTTCTCCAATACCCACATGTGACCTCCATGTATTTTCCTTTTATTCTTCCTTCTCCAGAGTCTCACTGCATGTTATTACCCCATTCTGCCTGGATTCTTAATACCATCCCTATTGATTTCTGGAAAATAGATGTCAGACATGGTCATATGTCACTGCAATCTAGTACTTCTCCACTTGCTGGTTAGCTCAGGGGAACAAGGGCTCACAACAGAGCTAGGGAAGAGTGTAAGAGCAGCACAGTGTTTCTGTGGCCTGCTCTTGCTCTAGGAAGGATAACAGGGATGTATGTGAATGACCAAACCCTATACAAAGAATTTAAGAGTTGAAGTAGGGCAGCTGGTTGATGGGAGGCTACTGAGGAGTCCTAGGTAGGTGGTACCGTTTATACTGACATGGCAGATAGTCACTTGCCCAGAGGCTGCTGTACTTCTGTCATCTGTTTGCAGTGGTCCAGCTGATGAGAGTTGATCTATTTCTTGCACATCGGCCCAAAGAGAAAGGAAACTAAAATGTATTTGATGCATCAGTCTTCCTCTATGCAGCTCATTATAGCAGAATTTTAATAGAACAGAAATATTCAGAGTTGGTTTCCCACTGTTATAAATGGACTGCATTGGAGATAGTGATTTATTTCAGCTGTGACTGCAGTCCCTTCTTCATGAAATACAGCAGTTGATGGAAGCAAAACACACACTGCACTGTCATAGCTAATCTGGTTTACAGCTGCTGCCCCATGTGTTCTAATATAGGCCTCTAATTTCAGGTCCACTGAAATTAGGTTTTGTTTATGCCATTACAGTGAGGCTCAAGTCACCCAGATCCATTCTGAGCTCATGTAGAAAACTACTCCATAATCTTTGTCCTGCTACTTTTTCTAAGTATATAATGGAATAATAGAATGGTTTTGGGTTGGAAAGGACCCTTAAAATCATCTAGTTCCAGCCATTATCTCAGTGGTAAATTGGGGAAAATGTATATACTTTATAAAGCAATTTCAAGATTTTGCAATAAAAATGTAAAAGCTCAAAAAATCCACATGAAATGCTCTGTTGTGCACTTCTGGAGGCTGGGGGGAAGCTTATGCCATATATTCATTATACATATGTTCTTTCATTTGGTAATTAGAATACAAACATCCAGAGATCATAGCAAGGGAAAACACTCCAGCTGTGTTAAATCCCCATGTGTTGTTTGATAAGGACAAGGACTCAGCACCATCAGATGAATTTTTAACAGCAAAATATCATTTTGGGAAATGTTAGTTGAAAGAGAGGCCTGTAATATTAATCTTGGGTTAGTTGTATCTTTTTAGCTTGTCAGGAGTTTTCAAGAAGAAAAGACTGTACTTCCTTATTATGCCATGAAAAAATACATAATTTAGAAGCTTAAATATAAATCTGACTTCACTTAACATAAATATTTCTTTTCTCCTGAAACAGTTCTGTGGAGTATAGCATTCTGAGCAGAATCTCTGTTCTGTTTTTTTCAGCTCTCGTCTTGATTTTGGTTTAGAATTGTAAAATAAAGTAGCATGGGTGCTACTAAAGAACTCATTGTTCACCTTAGTTAGATTTCTTATTTTTCTTTCAAGGTCTGAGGTTGATTATGCAACTCCTTTTTAATTATTACCTTAAAAATTATTAAACTATGAAGGTTTGACTAAAATTTTTAGGGTGTTTTGTTGGTTTGATGTTTTGGTTTTTTTTGGGTGCTTCAAATGTCTCATACCATTTTCTTTTCAGTCCTTCTGGTATCCAGTAAATAATAGAATAAATCTGCCTCAGAAAATGCTTGAGAGGTTCTAGTCTTGCCAGAAGGCAAAACTGACTGCAAAACTTTCTTGAGGAGAATTGGATTATTTGAACTAATGCACCTAATGCCTGTCATTACAGACCGCTGCCAAAATTCAGCATAATCGCTTAATGTACAAGATGTGTGTGACAGAGGACCTGATTATTAAGTGAGAATTTGTTTATAGCTTCAAAGTCTTCAATGTTTTTCTGTCATGCTACTTGTGCATGAATACACCTTAGTTTAAGAAGAGATTCTTCAAGTTGTGGCTTTCAATGTCTTTGACATCAGTTTAAAGTAATAAAAGAAATGCAGGGAATGTTATCCCTGAAAAGTTCAAATGTTTCCTCAAAATTAAAGGTTCTGGAGTAAACATTAATTAAGTGGCATAAATCAAGTGGCTTAAGCCAGCAAAAATATAGGTGCTTTTTTTGTACCTAAGCTACACTCCTGAGAGAAAAGGAGAAAAGGAATATGAAGAGCCAGAAGCAGAGCAAAATTTGGAGAAGCAAGTGAGGATGCCACACTCATGAAAGCAACAGGCTGGACCTTGCCTTCACCTTCAGCAATAACTGATTAGGCTCCAAACTGCCTGTTCAGTGGCTGGTTGGCTTTATTTAGTACTCCCATCAATAAAGCATTTGAAGTCACTGGTTAGTTTAATTTGCTCTAAGCAAGTGTTCAGGAAAGACTAAGATCAGGACATACATATGAATAATTCTTGGAGTAATCAAATGTTGCACACTTGTTACAATGAGCTATTCCCAATTCTCCAAACCCCCCATTGTTGTCACACACTGTGCAAGTAGTAGCATTTGGGCTGTATTCTTTTCCACTGCCATAGCAGCAGCCTGTAGGACCATAAGCACACAAATTTCTATAGCTATGGATCAGAAGCAGTCCTTGACTACAGTACTGACTGATGCATTTGCAGTTCTAAACAGGAAGAAGCATTTACGGTTAATAATTGTTTTTTATTGTAAGACCAGCAGTTACAAAGATAGACTGTTTCTCCAATACTGCCAGTTCTATTCCATCTAATGAGAATGTATTGCTATGGCAACCAATGGCATTAGTTTGTTGGGGTTTTTTTTGAAGTAATTAAACTCTCCAAGTCAATTTGCCCTTACTTGTCAGATTAGGGAATAGAATGTTGTTTATTGCTTTCTACTGAAGCAAGGAGGTAGCTAGGAGGCCAGCAGGATTGGAGCTACCTGAGGAGGTATCAACTCTGCAAGGCTTTTTGTTACTAAATTACTCTCTTTCTAGTATTTGTCAGGGGCGGGAACACTTGATGACAACTTATGAATGCTTGCTTTCCAAATGGATTGGTAGGGTGTTTGCTAAGTGGGGACATACTGTTCAATAGAAAGACTTTGTGACACAATGAATACAGAAGACCATGATGCTCACATGCTCTTGAGATGCGTATGTGTGAGCATGATATGTAAAACAGTACCTTTGCCATAACTGTTAGTGGAGTGAGAGAGACATGCCCGATTCAAGCTCTGCTTTGGTGCTGTCAGATTTATTTACCAGCACTCATAGGCTGTACAACATGAAACCTTTTTCTGAGACACGTAATGCCCTAGTAATGTAATGGAGGGAAGAGACCAAGACTGATCAACTATTGCAAAAGACGGGGATCTGAAAAACAACCAGTTCCTTTCCTGTAGCATGATCCACAAGAATTACTGGCTTCTCAGAGCGTTTTCTGCTCAAAGCCAGCTTTGGGGATGCCCAGAACATGTGGGCCAGCACACAGCAGAATGGCAGAGAGGCCCATGTCATGCCTTCTTTGATTTTTCTTGAATTTCCTGAAGACAGTGTGCACTTTTCCCTATTCCTGTCAAAGCACATCTTAAAAACTACAGCTGTCAGCTATCAGATTCTAAGAATTTATTTTCGCTACACTTCATTTGTGCCCTTTAGCTTGAGAGAGAATGAGTCTCCAGCAGAAAAAATGAGGAAAAAGCTTCATAAGTGATTTCATTTTTAACTGAAAAGGCTCTGCTTGGGCATCAGAGACAGAAGCAGCAACCCAAGAACCTGCAGAAGGTTTAAAGCATTCATTTTGTATTGGTCCCACTCTTTGCTATTCCATTGAATTAATATGAAATAAGGTATAAAGAGATCTTTGTAGAATATAGATGTCTGATATATTGTTCTTGCCAGTACAGCAGAAGATCCATGCAAATAACTTTGCTGGTTGAAACTGGAAGCAAATTTTCTTTCAGATTTGCCTCAATGCCACATTTCAGTTTTTTGGAGCAAAATTAATTTGGAGACAAGTAGAAGGGTGTTACTGTTGTGATTTCTTAATATAACTGTGAGCTTTCCTATTAAAAATTACAAGGCCTGCTTATTTTTCCATACCGTGCAAATTTTTCCTGGTACCTAATGAATAACCTGTCCAAATTTTGTTACATTTTGTTTTCAGTGAATTTAAGTTAGCGAAAAATCCTATTGTATGTGGTGGGATTGAGGGAAGAAGGGAAGACTTAAAAATACATTTCTGAATTCTTCACAGTTTTATTGAGTTCTGTCATTCATATGTCCAAAGGCTTATTTGTATGTCCCCAACCTAAACCAGTTATTTTCTTCTCCCCTCTTCACATTATGTTGATACATGATACATGAGAGGCCTCTTCCCAGTATTTACTGCCTTTCACCTGTCTCTAGTCTCTGTCCTAAGGGCTTTCTGGGTGTCTCACTTGAAACCACTAGAAATGTGTGAAAACCTAATTAGATCAACCTGCTCAGTGCAGGTGCCTTTGTAATTTGCTGGTGCGAATATGGAGCATTTTCATGGTGATAATCCCTCTGACAAACAGAGTTTACAAATTGTCTTTAAAGCCTGTGTTTGCTGGCTCCTGAGTAGATGCATAATGAAGCCAGAGAGTAGCCTGCCACCACATTTTATTTTCTTCTTTTCAAGGCTGGTTAACTGATAAGAAAGGAAGAGGGTATTTGTTATGCAGGCTTTTGTTTCCCAAAGTGAAGAAGCTCACCTCCCCAACTGCTCCAGACCTTTGGGGAGGGATAGGAGAAAGGTTCTGCAGGAGTTTAGTCATGTTTGCTGTTGTAGCAAAATCAGAAGAAGGGACTTGGCACCATCAGAATATCCTTCAGCTATTAAAGTAGGGAAAGATGTAAGAAGAAAGCAATAATGATAGGAGTCACAGATACAAAAAGTCACAAATTGAGGAGGAGTGAAATATAGTGCAGTTTGACAGCAGTGAGGAAAATACTGAAAAATCTATCACATCCGTGCTTGTAGTGTTAGGAAGGCACAGAGTATGAACTCCAAGTACTTTTACTAGTGAATTCCAGTTTTGTCTGAGATCAATTTTTAATGTAAGTACAAAGGAAACTTTGTAGTATTGATTATTTTTTTAAGACAATAAATTGGAGTGAGTTGTTAGAAAATAGAGCTGCCTGGAACAGCTCACATTAAATCAGGGCACAGGTAAGGAAGGGCAGGCTCAAAGGGGAGTGTATCAGGCTTGAATTTCAGATTTTGGAATCACTACTCAGTTGGGTCACTCCTCGTTCTATTCGGTTCCCTTTCCCCTGACTACTTTGTTGTAGTAACCCCCCGTGGATAGAGCTCCAATTAATGAAACTTACGTTTATGTATGCATTATCATAATACAAAGCCTCAAGGGGCACACAAACCCTTCATGCTTGAGCAAATTTAAAACCCATGGTTCTCCTGGGATGCTTGCTGGGAAATGGAGAAAGGGAATAAAGGGCATTCTAACATTTCTTTTGAATGATTGCTACTCTTTCGAAAGTGCTGTGAAGCTTGTTAGATTCTGAACATTTATGGGAACCTTATTGCTATTAGATCCTGTGAAATGACTATAATTAAAAATGCTGGTTTTTCTTTACCTGGAATATCTGCTCTCTGTGTTAAATCATTTTCTTGGGAGAGCCTGGGAGAAATTAGAAATGATTGGTACAAGAAGAGTAAATGACCAGAAATATTTAAATTGCCAATATCTTTTAGTGGAAAACATTGTGAATGCCAGGCTTGAATGCACATATACACTGTCCTGTGCACGACTGTGTGCTAGTGATTATTAGTAATTCTGCTTTTTTGTTGTTTGGTCTGTGGTGTGCCTAGAAGGTTCAGGCCATCATAGCTTGTGCTGTACAGAGCTTTTATAGAAAGGCAGCTGCACCCAAAATGCCCCCAAAATCTATAAGGATGTAATGACAGAGTGCACTAAAGAGGTGTGGTGAGGAAGAGGTCAATAGCCCAGTAATGCAATTATGGCAGAGTTATAATTGGTGATCAAAACACTCCAGCTTCGTGGTCTTCTGTGTGCCAAAAAGAACAACTGCAAGCCAAGATTTGAGCAATAAGTTGGTGATGTTGAAGGATTTTTATGAGTGTGCTGACCACACATGCACATTCAGTGCAAGTTGTTGTCCATTAACCAGATTCAATAATGCTTTGCAGAACTGTATTTTTAATTAACAATCACCTTGGAGTGCCAAAAGGGACAAATGACAGGATGAACAGCCTTCTCAGTGTAGAATATAGTAACTTCCATTTCTCCTACAGTGAGCACAACCAAAAAATGTTTAGGGGTGGGGAAGAGCTCCTAAAGGAGGGTGGGTTGTTTACTATGCTGAGTGTCTAACTACAAGGAAATCCTCTTTTACTAGGAGGGAAACCTGTGATCATGGGTCACTAAATACATATTTGATTAAGGCAGGTTCACAACGGATAGCATGAAGTAGTTACCTGAAGACTTTTCACTTTGATCTACAACTTTGTACACATACTAGGTATCAGTTCCTCATTTGTAATCACATGTTGAGTGAGAAGCCAGCCAGATTATGGTGCAATTTTTATTTTGTTCTATGTTTCATTCAGTTTTTTGTATGAATTTATTGCTAAGACATGTAGGTAGTAGCTAGTAAACAACTAAAATGAGCTCAAACATATTTGTTCTCAGTCTTTAATCACCCAATAGTAATTCCATAATTGAATTAAAGTACTTAACCGTTCTAATGCAAATTGACTAGCTTATAGTTCTTCAATGAGGAAATTACTGCAAAGCAGGTACCCACGATACAAGCATTATTCATTTACAGTTAATTTATATTCATAATAATTGAACTAATTTTTATTTATTCCAGAACTGGATGTCTTTTTATTTTCAAAGGCTGAAAATTAAAAACTCGGATGGCTCTACAAAAATAAGCTCTCTACTTTGTTTGCTTTTCTTTAAAATATTTCAAACAAGAGAAAAGAGCCTCCTAGAAGAATACAGCAGCAGGCCAGCTTCCACTGCAGTTTTAATACAGTGCAAGCAAGTGAACTGTACACAACAAGAATACTGCTAAACATCTGAGTAGGAGAAGAAGAGACCTTATCAAAGCATGCAGTCTGTTAAGAGCTCTTTTTTAATGGTTAGGAATAGAAGAACTTGCCTATAAAGGAATTCTCCTCAATAAGAAGGCATTTTAATTAGAAAAACTACTTATGATTCAAGAGTATATTTTAGTAAACTTGTGCTTAGCTGCTTCAAAAACATGTTTATTTCACTTCTAAAGTACTAACCCAGAAGAATTTAACAGAGAAACTGAGTGCAAGTAAGTCCGTAACTGCAGTAGGGAAGTCAGATACTGCACACAGCAAAGACTGGGTCACAAATCTAAAGTCAGTAAGGAGTTAACTTCAAACAGTTTGCTAGGACAAGGTAATTGGACAAGCTACAAGTACCGGGGATTTAGATCTGAAACAGGTGAAAATGTAGTTTGCTTTAATTGATGGCTAATTAACTGCAATTAGTACTTGGTAAACAGGTGCCTTTAGCCTTGCAAAAAGGCAGAGGGATGGTACTTTGGCTACTGTATGTGTTTTAGGACTGTGAAGGGCTTAGAGAAGCCTTCTGAAAAGGTAGGTATTTTGGTTTTGTTCAGCTGTGGTTGTACTTTGTTTTGGCTTTGTTTCACAGAAGTAATTTGAAGTAATTCTTAGAATGAAAAACTTGAAGGTTGCTGACTGCCTTGGAGGAAACTTTGTTAGCTACTCAATAAATTATTGTCGTAATATAGGGTAAGTTGTACCGATAAACGAGTTCATAAAGGCTGTAACCATTTTATTTTCTCTTACAATTGGTTTGCTTAGTCTTTCGCATTGTTTGCTTTTCATTGGTTTGTTTTTGCAGTACATATCGTTAGGACCTAATCCTGCACCAAACATTAATCTTGTGTGTTTGGTTATGGGGTATCTACCTATAGATACCTGAAGGGGTAAAAAAGCTGATACATTCTTGAAGGATCATTAAATGTTATGATAAAGTAAGTTAATTAGATAGAAGGGAAAGTACAGATGCTCTTTCTGCTTTCTTTGAATTAATGGAATAGGTAATTTCTGATGTAAATTTGAAGCCTCAAGTCAAAGTGAAGGTACAGTATTTGTGCACTGTAGTGTGCTGTAAAACTGATGTCGGCTTTATGGGGTACTCTTTGATGCATGAGTCTTGTATGTGATCGTTGTCATGTGGAGTCTTTCAGAAAAAATACTAAGAAGCTTTGTAGATCTCTGTATCTGTTGTCTGTGTAGTCTCTTCACTACCCTATAGGCTTCAGAAATGCTTTCCTGCAGGCTGACATTTCTAAGAGGAGTCAGATCTGAATTTCTAATGGAATTAAGCAGAAATTGCTTTCACTATTTCTGAAATAATGGTCAGTTGAATTTCCTTGTTAAAAGGAGACAATAGCTTAACATCTTCCTTCCTTTATACCCTTACAGTTAACTGTTATAACTTTCTGCTAAGTGCTTTGGACAAACCAATTTGAGGCTCTGGAGCATGAACCAGTTAGCCTGTCTGTTGGCTGACTGGCAGAGGTGGACCACAGATGTGGGATCACATGGTGCTTTTTTGCTGCCTTGCTGGGATGATTCAGAATCCTCTTAGCTTGCGCTCCTGCTCTTTCTTGGGTGTCTGAATTCATAACAGACTCTTCCTAACAAAAGTCCATGTCATATGGTTGCTCAATTATACTTGTCTGTACCAAGTCTACAATGACTAATCTAACAGAAGCTTGGAATGGGATTGTGAATGGTTCTATATTTGTTAGCTGCATTTATAATACTCTTATTTTTTAACTTTCAGAGTTAAAATATGACAGTTTCTAGCATTTTTTTGACAGTGACAAACAAATACCAGGCACAGTGGGAGCTCAGAACATGAAGTGGCTTACTTGAAAGGGTTTTACCCAAGGTTAGAACTTAAGGTTACCATCAGAGGCAGCTAATTGGATTGTGGGGCTTGTTTCCTGTTTAAGAAACATCAGATGTGCAAATCTCCCTATTATTATGCTTGCCACGTACCAACAATTAAAGCTTTTACCTGAGAACACCAGACAATTGTATGCATATAAAAAGGAGAGAGGGAAATTCTTTCTTTTTTGTGGTATAGAGAGAATATGATGGCCTATACCCATTAGGATAACAAATGTGCAGGAGCTGTAAAACTCAGCACCTACTTTGTCTGGATAACCTAAATGGAGGGTTTACTTTGAAAACCTTGTTACAAATCTGGCTGGACTCTGACTCTCACTAACCTTTGGCTTCTTGAGATTCTGCTAATGAGGTGCTATTTATCAAACTCCTCTAAAAGCTATGATTTCTTTTAAATGGTTCTGCTGGTGATATGATTATTTGATTCCAAGACTGTCAACTTTGCAATTTCTGATTGTTAGAATTATCCTCCTGTCAGTTGCTTTCACTTTGCAGTTAAAATATAATTTCTGTCTTGACAATGGATATGTGTTGGCTTAACCCAGAATGTCCTAGCCAACAATTCTTGAGTGTATGCTCCTTTTTGATACTCTATGAGAATGAAACATACCTCAAATATATTATATCCTGATGATCTAAGCTGGGAGTTTTCTGAAGATGCTAGTGCTGTGACCTTATTTGAAAGTACCAGAAACTTGGAGAGTAGGATGGTGGGAAGTGGTGTTAAGCATCTCCCAGAAAAATGGGATTAAGTATTTTCTCCTGTTACTTCAGTGCAACTGTAACATAATGATCAGTGTGATGTAGGCATTAGGAACTATTTCCCAGTGCTTTTGTTTGTAAGGTACAGCAAAAAGGTATGTTTTTAACTATTTGAGGAATGAGGTTCTGAACTAACCTTATAATACCTAGACTGAGCCAAACAATGTAAATACTTGTAAGCTGTGCTTTAATGTGTTTACAACAATAGTGTGGGCTTAGACCTGATTCAGACCGCTGCCTCAGCACGGCTGTTGCATCCCTGTTCTTTAACCCTATTCTACCTACAGTGTGGGGCAAGCAGAAAGGCACAGTGAGGCAGTGAAGCCCAGATAGCTCTTACTGAAGAGAGTAAATGAGAGCCTGACCTGCTGTTTGGGTTCTGACCTCAGGCTCATGAGAGCTTAGCCAAGTGTCATAAACTTGGAGTGGCACAGCTAAGGTTCTTCTATACAGGAGCAGAAAAATAGTCCGTAGTTTTTCTTGGTGTTGCCAGGGATTATTACCCTGTTAGGCCATGGTGTGTCTTTTAGTTTCACATCCCTCATGCTTTAGAGTGAAATGGGAGTGAAATGCTCAGGGAAAGCATCAGTATTCTATAGTAAAGGAAGAAAAGCACCTACAAAGAGAAATTACTCAAGTCTTTTATCATGATCAGTGACTGTGGGTTTTGCCTCTGCAGTTGAGCTAGGCTGATAAACAGCCACCCTTTAAATCCTTGTCAATGCAAAAAATCAAAAGCTTTTGGAATGGGGGGACTTGGTATCTTCAATTACCACAGTCTACAGTGAATGTTTCACTGTGACTTTGGCACCAGTGTCCCAGAAGTGTTATTTTGCCATGTACGTAGTCTGAACTGGGGGCAGATCTTTAAAAAAACAAACAAGACAAAACTGAAGCCCCAACCTCATGGTGATCAAGACAGAATGATTTAGGAAGCTGTTGTCTCTCATTCTTTGTTATCTTTCAGCTGAAGATTGTAGGAGAGCTGTTTGACTGTTTATCTTCACAGACCAAAACTAATCTAACTGAGCATAATCAGTGTCATTCCATTTCAGTAATATCACTGTCTCTGCAAACTGGAATTGTTGGCACTATTCATGAAGGGGTGTATCACTGGCATCTAGAGAGACTGATCCCCAGAGGAAAACTCAAGGTGCTGGAGCAGTGCAATTTGGAAGAGGAGATAAGCAAGCTGAGGTCAGAGTTGATTGCACTTTCTGCATTGTGTCTGTAGGCAAATGTTTGTATTTAAGTATAGAAGAGACTTGAAACTTACACCAAGAAATGGATGCTTGTTGCAAGTCTAAGTTTCTCTTTGCTAATTATCTTCATGCTTTACTTTCCTCAGTAATAATAGGTGTGATGGTAATGGTGATATCATGCACTATTTGTGACTGTAGCTTAGTGTAATTGAGAATAATGATAACATAATAATGATAATGGTTCCATATTGCAGCTCTGTCTCTATGCAGTGGAAGTAGGACGGTAACTCCTTTCCAGTTAATGAAAAAAGTTGCCTAGGATCTGCAAAGTGAATGGCAAGGAGTCTAGAAAAATGGTTGTAAAAAATGGTTGTAAAAATCTCCTGAAAAATCTGTTATGTGTAGGATCTACCAAATATGGTTTGGGGAACAGAAAGACAGTTGTATTTAACCAAGCAGTAGCATGATCTGTGGAAACAGATGTTCTCCCTTAAGGACAATGATGAAGCATTAATTACAGGTAGAGAGGAGTTGAAACAGAGACTGGAAATCTGCTGCTACTGGAGTCTTTTTTTGGTAGAGCTGATTTATTGTAGCTAATTGTGGAATACAAGTTCTAATCAAGATGCACCTTAAAACCAGGCAGGCATTGTTCTATGGCCCAACATGATACATTGAATTTACATCATGTTGGAAATTAAGCTTGATATGAATTGTAGTTGTAATGAGCAGCTTGCCCCGATACTTCAATGAAAGCACCTGATGGTGGTAACTGCCTCACAAATGCCAAGGATGCTTACCCCAGTTTAAAGCAAATGGTTTCCTAGACCACATCAGTTCCAGCATGATGGAGGTGCAGCATGCCTAAATGAAAATTAATAAATTCAGGTAGGTGAATTAATGTCTCTGTTTGTAGTAACTGTAAAGCAGAAGAATTGGCTTATCTAAGACAGAATAGGTCAACTTAGAGTTGGGTTTTCTTTGTCTGAGAAAGGCAGTCAGTAGAGGCAGAGAATACTCCTGTGAATTTAAGTGCAAAAAGCAGTGTCAGTGTAGGTATATAAATGAACACTGAAAGTGGCACTCAGATCAGAATAACTGCAACTTTCAGGTAGCCAAGGCAAGATATGAAAATTTAGAAAATAGGAATTAGTCTTTAAAAGCTTTTCATCTCTTTGATTAGTGTACAGCCTCAAAATCTCTCTGTTCCTGATACAGTTCAGGGCTAAAACAATTGCTAATTTGCTTAATTGCATGCTTGAGCTAGTATTATCTCTCTAGAAAGCACAACTGAAAGTCTGATTTTATCTGTACTGTTGTTGTTCTACCTGGCACAGTGCTGTGATACTCAGAGGGATGTGAGTATTTTTGGACCTCCAAATTAACATAGCTGTGTTAATGCACTGCTCTGCCAGTACTGAAGCATCCTGTAGTGCAGTTATCAGGCCTAAGTGTAACTCTGTTACAAAGGCATATCACTTCCTTGCCACAGGGACTGTGTTTTGTCACTTACCTGTACATACACAAAAAGCTGTCTTCTTTCGTTGTCTGACAACCTCATTGTTTAATGCAAACAATATTACTTAAAATGCATACTAATGAGGAAAATCAGAAGACCCTGAGAAGGAAATGAAGTGTATCAGTTGGGTCCTGAGAAACGTGTGTATGCTAAAAATAGCTGGGGAGTTCATGTGATTAAGGATAATAATGAAGAGTCAAAACAGCATAGAGTTCATCTCTTTCTTATTCTAAAAAAAGTAAAATAAAATAAATAAAAAAGGAAACCAAAACAGTAATTAGAAATGAAGTTATAGAGTTATAGCTTGGATGAAGAAGGGGAAAATAAAACTGCTCAGAAAGAATGGATATATGAAGACAATGGCAGTACTTACTTCTTCTGTTATTAGTACAGTTAGGGGAAGGTATGAAGAAGAATAAATAAAAATAACAGCTGGTTGAGAGTCTTTGCTGAAGTCTATGCTAATCTCTGTACTCACCACAGTCATCTCATTAGGTTATTTATTAAAAAAAAAAAACAAGCCAGAGTGCAGAAACCTTCAGTAAACAGAATTTTATTTGCTTTTTAATCTTTAGGAGAAACACTTCATTCCCTCACTTGTTTTGTTCATGAAAACCTGGTGTCTGCACGCCTTAAATAGCTGGTAAATAGCCATTCATATTTACCAACTGATTTAATTCTGAAATAAAACCATATGGAATAGTTCTTTTATAGAATCTACTTGCTTTTATAGGTATGAAGATCAGAGAGGATTTGAAAGGATTTTTTTCAATTAAAACATCATCTTTTCCAGGGAAAACTGCAGCTCTTTAGGATCAGGTGTGCATGAAGTTTGCATCAGCAGGTGATCTGGTGTGTGCTAAACAGTGTAACCAACAGCAGAGTGTTAAAAGCTTTAGTAATATGGGCACTGATAATGCAACAGGAGCTATTGGCAAAGTTGATTGCAAGGGGACAAGGGTCATGCGTTGATCAGATTATAATGAAGATTGAATGTGAAGAAACTGCAGTCTTTCTAGGTCACACCTGTAATAACGTGAAGGTGCTTAAAATTCTTCCAACACAAGCACTCTGCCTCCTCAAAGCTTGTGTGGTTCAGGTTGCATTACAAGATGCACATGAATTGTATCACTTGGCAGAACTAAATCCTGAACTACTTCACTATGGAGACCATTCAGTGCTGCTAGGGGTAACAGTGACCTCAATATAGAGGAATTGCATGCTTTTCTTTTAATGGCAGATATTTAGCTTAATATCAGGCTGACCTATTTTCTCAGAGAGAATTCCTTGGACTTACAGGAAAACAGTTTTGTCTTGAAAAGACAAAAACTGCTATTCTCCAAATCAGCAGCTCTTTCAGAAGACAGGTGGACTGAATCTTCCCTGACAGTAGTACAAATCTATTGATTGATTTCTAAGTGGTTGAAAATGGATTAATGTTATTTTAACTCCCAATGAGTTTTTCACAGGAGTTTCTGAGATGAGCTCAGCTCAGTGCTATGGCAGTTTCCTGGTCTCTGCTTCTAGTCAGCATATGCTCCTGTTGCATCAGAGCCTGCATATAGATTTAGAAGAAGAAAGAGTACTGATGGAACTTCCTTTAGGGTGATGCCAGACTTGCTGAAGACAAAAGCTAGGGAAAAACATCATGAGTAATCTAAAATACAACTTTTAACTTGCAGCAATACAGCTTACAAATGCAGGTTTATGGGCTACACTTGTGCATGTGTGATTTATTCTCCTTTCTCTCTTTCAAGCTGTTCCTATGCAATTGTGTACTGATTGTACCTGTACTACTTGAAAGAGGCTGGAATCCATTTTTGCCAGTGACTCTTAGAAGGTGCCAAGATCCTGGGGAGGATTTTAGAATTTATTACAGCAGGTTAAGACAAGAAGACTGAGGTAGGTGAGAAAAGAATAATTGAAGATGGCAGTTATCAGATAGAATAGTTTGTGTGCCCGCACATCTACATTGATGTTCTGTGGTGTATTTCTCAAACAGAAGCTGACACTGCAACAGTCATTGGTCATTCTAGAGATAAACAGTAGTCCCCTGTTGATGAGCTGTCAAGAAAATGCTATTTGCTTCCAAAAGCATTTGATGAGTGTTTACATTTTACAGAATCAGGCTTAGCTATCATCTCTATCTTTTCCTATGGAGCAAGTTGGAGATAATCCACCTGTAAAACAGCCTCAGCCCTGGGGTAACAGCATTCACTTCATGCTTTAATTCATTTTCTTTGCTGTTTCCTGGATAAATATAAACCACCATTTAAGTTGTAAACATGTTACTGCTGATGTAACTGACTGTTTTCAGTTGACACTTCTGTGAATCTTAAAGCTGTATCTGCTGACTGTCAGCCAACTGTGAAGGTTACTTTAGCAGTCAGAGCAAGGTATTCCTGATTTAGGATTGCCAGTTATGTTTTGTAAGACATGTGCTTTGGATGGAAACAAGATAGTAGGGCTTTAGATGAGAGCAACCAAAAGCTGGAACATAAGCTTTTTTAAGTAAACAGGATAGTTCTTCCTAGAATGTCTTGTTTCAGAGAGTAGTATTCCCGGTGGGATGAGGAGCTGTCCTTCCTCTGCTCTGAAGATCGATTTACCTCCAAGTCAATTTCCATTGCAAATGGAGGCAGATGGTGCAATGGTGTCTCTGGACCATATGTTCTTTGTTTGCTCAATTCCTTTGTTTTTGTAATACTGCACTGGTTTCTCCACCTGCTCATTTGTGAAAGATGAATGGTCTCTTTGCTGAACCTTGTCTGTTGTTTTTCCTTTATTTCCCCTGACTGCACTTTTAAATGTCACTTTCTTGGAATTGCCAAGCAGTGACTTTTTGAGAATTTGAGTCAGAAATGACCAAAGCAGCACAAGGCATTAAAAATGCACAGTCCAAGCAGTTGCAGCTTAGTCCTTTCAGATTGCTGAATAATATGTCTTTTCACTTACACTGCTTTAATTTCAGTGACTTTGCTGTAACTGTTCCCAGTTTGTCATCTGTTAGTGTTTCAAGTCTAACTGCTGATAGACTGAAAAGAATTGATTGTAATTGTTTTGGGTGGCATTTTGCTTAGCTGCTCAAAGTTGAGTCTGCGCAACTTGGGCATCATTATGAAAAATCGTCTGTTCCATAAATATTTTTATTAAAGCTTTATTCCCCAGCTGGAAGGCAGAATTACTATTCTGAGATAACTGACAGGCCTGGTGCTAAATCAACGTTGCACTGTCAGGATAGAGAGATAAATTTATTCAAAATAGGCCATTACTACTAAAATGCTTGCTTCCATTCTTTAACACAAAGTAATGCATATTCCTATTAGTCTTGAGTGAGCTCTTAAGCAAGTAATTTCTTTTAAAATTCCAATTAGAGTACATTGTTGCTAATAAAGTTGCCCTGGTTTATCCTGTAGCTGACAAGCAATAGAGGCATAATTTATCAGTGTAATGGAAGCAAGCGCCTAAGATGGAGCAGCATGCTTTTGGTGGCCTGTCAGATTCCCTAGTGTCCCTTTATTTCTTTTTTTCTGTTACATGATATTAATAAACTCCTGCAGTTCTGCCACAAGCAAGTCATTCCTAATTGTACAATTGATTTAAACGGAAAAGTGTACATCTGAGGATTAGCTGAGGAATGTATGTGAAAACTAGTCACTTCACCATGTCCAGTGGCTTCCCTCCAGCAGTGGTGGTGCCTGCTATCTTGTTACCTGCAGCCCTTGCAGCAGTGCAGTAACTGCAGATATTAAATTCCACTCCGAGATCCGATTCTTAGGGGTTGGCTGCCGGTCTGTAACAGGATTAAGCATCTTTACTGGTTCTGTCAGTTGGTCTAAGCACTGCTAGATTTGGACTTAGGTATTCTTCTCACTGGCATATCATCATTATTAAATGTGTCCTGCTACTTATAGTATTTGATGAAGTACTTTTCTTCATCTCAGAAACATTTCCCTTTTGACTTTGTTCTGTGTTCTCATGCAGGCACAAAAAGGTTGTATCAGCAAACCTTTCCAAATGCAGTCAGAGCTGGCTGCAGCAAATGTGCTTTCTGTCTCTGCCAAGCTGTAGGCAACCAGAGAGGTGAACCACGTAAGAGAAATTGAGTAAAGTATGTAACTGACTGGCCATGAATCTCCTTTTTCCTTCAGTTTACTTAGGTGCATGACAGATGTTTACCTACAAAGATTTACGAGCAGGTTTATTCAGAAAGATTTGATCTGGCATTTGAACCACATTTGGAATTAGGAACATTTCAGAGGATAAACTGATGAATTAGGCTTCTTTGTTGAGTCAGGTAGGCTGAAAAGTAATTTTAAGGTGCTGAAGATTCATCTGGAAGAGGAACTACAAATGTGAGAGAAATAGCTAGAGAGCAATGTTGGCACAGAACTAAATTGTGCACAAACTGGCTCTGGGTAAACTTAGATTTTAGAATTGTAAGACTTACTATTATCGTATGGTTTAAATTGAATGTTTCAGTTTAGCAGGTGGGGTGATATGGGCTTTTACTCATTTCTTTCGTTGTGTTTGGCTTAGTTTTTTGTAGGTTTTTTTTTTTGACAAAACAATCTGGGAGAGAGATGGCTGAAATCACTCCTATTTGATACAGAGCAGCTCATGTGACACACCAAAGAACTGGCTGCTGTTCTTTGAAGCAGGTCCTCAAGAACTTGCAGAACTGTCTCAAAACAGAGGAAGCTGCTGTTAAAACCAAGATTTAAAAGAAAATCAGTTGAGAGTACTGAAGACATCAACACTGATATCTCCTGGTATATCCTATAATACAATCAAATGATAGTGCTAAGACAAACACTACTTCCTCTCTAGGTCTGAGACCCTTAGGTTTTATTTAATTGTGTTGTATTGGACAAAAATTATATCTCAAACTTACAAATCAAAACCTGGTGTTTGACAAACTTCCTTCAGCATTTTAATGCTATTGAAACTAATGTTAAGTCATGTCTTTCAAAATTCCCATCGTATGTTAAAATGAGCTATCTACTAATTATAATGCTTAAGTGAAGAGTTTTATGGCAAACCAAACCCTTTCTCTGAAAAAAAGTGTAAGTTTTCCCTTTTTTCCATACTGGAAAACTTACCAGAAACTGCCAACCAATTCTCCGTACTGGCACATGAATAAAACCAATGGACAAAATTAAGCTGTTTCAATCAACCCATATGTACTTTGTGTTAAGTTAGGGCAAGTATTTTCCAAAGATAAATTCTTCACTGAGGCTTGGTTTTTCTAAATTTCATCCATCCCCCCAAAATACAAGGAACAAATAAAGGCTGAGATATAAATATCAAAATAATGTCAAGAGGATGTTCTTGCAAAAGGGTCCAAGGGAGGCTTTAATGCTTTCCGTATAGATCATGGTGTATGCTGATTAATCCATATCCTTTCACTCACAGATGTGCAGAAATTCCATCAGATGCTTTATTGCCTGCAAAGGGAGCTGCAGTTAGAGTTCACCTGTCCTCTTTTCAAAATTTATTTAAAGAACAACAACAACACTTCCCTAAAGAGCTGCAAAAGTAGAAGCCTGTTCCACATTCTCTTTCATTATAGGAAGTAGTTAGTCCCTGGCCAATCATTAGCACCCTTTAAAGCACAATGACATTGTGTCATATTTTCTTAAGAAACTTTGTTTTCCAAGATACCAGCTACTGAATGGGCTGTGGGGAGTGAGTGCCACACTTGCTGGAAAAGAGATTTCCAGTAGACCAGAAGCTGGGGTAAGATGCTGGTAGGGAAGGAAGTGAGCACAAGACAATGCAGTTTGGAGTGGGAGGAAGAATGCAAGTGTACAAGAAGCAGGAAGGAGATGTACAACTTGGTATAGGTCTTCTGGATCGCATACTGCACTGATTAATAAAATGATACAAATTGGGCACAATATAAAACCAGAAGAAAGACACTCAGGTTAAGAATGGCATTTCAGAGCCACCTAGTTCACTAAGTGCAGAACCGAGTAAGTTACTTTTGAAGAGGATTAGTGCTATCCCAGGATGCTCTTAATTTCCTGTAGAAAAAGGTGTAAAATAATTCTCATTGCTTCACCAAGTATTCGGCTTTCTATAACCCACTCTACTTCTGTTGTAGAGGACAGCCCAACTACCTTTCATTTAGCTAGATAAATTAATGGCAATAAAATTACAGGACATTGAGCTCCTGGAGCAGCCCCGTGTTTTCCACTGTGCCTTCCCGCAGCTGTACATTCAGATCTTGCCCAGTGGAAAGTCTAACTAGGCCCCCTTAGACCTTCTAAGGAACTGCGGGGCTATCTGAGAAGCTGCTATAGACTTGAGGATTGATGACTTGGAAGGGAAAAAAGTCCTATAAATTAATATTGATAGCATAAGTGTCCACAGTATGGCTACTGTGCTAAACTTGTGTGTTTATTACTACTCTATTCTCCTCACTTCTGAACAAAACCCTGACTTTTATGAATAATTGTCTTGAAGGTGAATGTCTGAACTGGCAGCTTCCTTTATA
Organism: Agapornis canus; assembly: GCA_036873685.1. NCBI lineage: Eukaryota > Metazoa > Chordata > Aves > Psittaciformes > Psittacidae > Agapornis > Agapornis canus. The sequence continues at coordinate 34,255 of JBAFWW010018731.1, forward strand.
AATTCTTTTCAGAACATTTGGTTCTCCTAAGGATGAGGAATCAATAAAGATATTTTATGTAGGATGAGCACCTCTGGCTGATGGTTTCCACTAGAACAAAATGACCAGCTTGTTAAGTTGATGATCCCATTCTGAAGGAAATAACCACAGATTATTATACTGAAGTGAGAGAGAAACAACACATGGTTACCTGACACCTGCAAGTGGATAACACAGAGAGCTGATTCTTCCAGAACCAATGCAAGTACAAGGCTTTCCTTTTCTCAGCTGAACCTTTCTCTGTGCTCTTACAGCTGGGATTTGTTTGTGATGTTCTTTTGGTTTTGGTCTTGTTTTGGTCTTACCAGGGGTATGCTTACTCCTTCTAGGCAGAGAGAACCAAGTTTTCCTGTTCACAGATAGTTTTCTTGCCATGAAGTCTTTAATGACCTCAAATGGTCAAGGGCTCCATTTATATCTGTAAAAGTGCATACCCCAAAGCTAACTTCAGAATTAAAATCATTACCATAAATTAAGAGCTGTACAGAAAAGGCATAGTATCAGGTGAGAAGAAAAAGGGCAGTATGAAAAAAATGGGTGTAAATAAATGGCTTGTCATTGATATAAATAACAAGATATTATTCTTCTCTTGCCAGCAGAGCAAGCAATCACTGAAGCTGCAGATATTCATTTTCCTTGTTCTCACACAAGGATTTATGTGACTGTGGGTATGCATATGTATGTATGCAGCTAAATTTATATAGACTGCCTTCCTATGGAAATTGGAGGATTAAATGGTAGTTGCTCCAGTTGAAGTAGTGTTTGGCTGGGAACTGGTCATTCATCCAGTCTGATTTACTTGGGTTTTGATTTCCTTTCTTCTTCCACCCCCCAACTCTGTCTGTGAGCTCACTTGCATCCACCCTTTAGTTTAAGTCATAATCTCTTGAGAAGATCAAATTGGAAAAAACTGCTTGCTATGTGGGCTTCTGTGTTTCTATTGCTGTTGGCAGCCCTCGTGGTGGTGCCAGAATAGCTTGAGGGTGTCACAGTGGGCTTCCTGGCTGCAAGGCAAAATGGTAGACATGGACCCAGTTGGTGTGAGGCCAGCTGTGTTTCGTGACCAACAGTACAATCACTCAATTGGTCTTGCCAGCACAACTAGTCACTGTGTTGCACCCAGAAGCAGGAGGGGAAGGCAGGAATTGGTACCATAGTCTTCAATCCTCCTGTCTCTGGTACCCCTTTCCTGCAGACCAGCATGTATATTTCTGGTAATGAGAGTTATATGGCATCACATGGTTGAAATCTTCTCTTTTCATGTCTCTGCTTTATATTTGTCGTGGTTTAAACCCAGCCATGCAGCTCGTTCACTCACTCAACCCCCCTTTCTTGCCC
>JBAFWW010018735.1:0-11723 GCA_036873685.1 Agapornis canus
CCCTTTTGTCTCTCTCGTCCTTAAAACTTTTTTTTTTTTTTTTTTCCCCCCCCCCCCCCCCCCCCCCGGGATGTTAAAATGTTTCTGAATTCCACTCTAGAAATAGCACCACAGTTTCGCTTGCAGTTGAAATGATTCCTCTGGGTAATTTGCAAAATGCTTTGAGTTGTAAAGTGTTGGTATAAGTAGTGTGATAAGAAAATGAGCATCACTTGCCCTACAAATTTCATTCGTTTTTGTTGCCAACATCCGTATGTGTTCCTTTATATACCCACATGTATGGTGGTAATAGCCTTTTCCTCTTTACCACAGCTGTAACAGATCCATAGTTTGTGTGTAGGCTTGTTTGAAGTAGATACTCCTATTGCAGACTCAGAAGAACATATTAGAGAAACAACACTTGCCTTTTCTGTTACATATCTCAAGAGCTGGGATTCAAATATGATGCTAGTTTTGTTTGTACTAGTTGTAAAATAATAAGGATAAAATTGCCAAGTATCCTTATTAAAAAGTCTTTTTAAACTTGGGTTTTGCAATACACTCTTAGGAAATGCCAGTTTTGGCCTATAAAATACACTTTTTTTTCTTTTTCTATTCTTAGTTTACTATTTTAGAGATGTTTTGTTTTCTTAAGCATGTGTTCTTTGGTGTTGGCAACTGTAACTTATGAGTTTCTGTATTCAAGGAGACCAAAGACCTGAATTGTGCTAAGTGCCCTCAATAAAAACTGTCTTCAGGGATGCCAGTTTTCAGCACACATCTAAAGTGCATGGCACTCGCAGCTCATTCAAGTCCTCTAACTTCAAACACAGCTTGAATTAAACTCTGAGTAGCCCTACTGTGTGAAATCTCATTTTGGTTGCCTTTTAAGATGATCAGGCTCACATCTTACAGGAACAAGTAGAACCTGCTGAAAACCCTTACTAGCACTTTATTGGAATTACTAGAGCTGCACTTCTAAATCATGTGGAGCTACATTTGCAGAATAAAACAGTACCGCATGAGTTCCCAAATGCACCTGAGGTCAATCAACTTCCACTCTGTTACTGTCACTTGACAGAAAACTTCTTTTAGTCTTGTGTACCAAAGCAGAAGCCAGTTGCTCCTTTCTAAAGGTAGACAGACATCTAGATGGCTTTTTACAGTTGTAAACCTTTATGATGGCATGAAAACCTAAAGCTTTTTTTTTTTTTTTACCAATGTGTGGCTTAAGGAGAGAGTGAGAGACATTTGATGTAGTTGCTAACAGTAAAATTTCTGTCACATTGTGTCTGAGCAGCACTATGAGAATGTAACTTTTATATCAGGTGTAGACATAACTATATGCAAGGGATCTCCCAGGTGTTCAGCATCATCTTAGACTCTACAGGAACAGCTGCTGGTAGCCCTTAGCTTGAGGGAAGGTAACAAGATTGAAATCTCTGTGGAGAGTGTTGGTAGTATATGAATGAAGTTACCTTGGCTAATTTGAGTTGAGACCAGAAAACATTTGGTTTTAATGTGGATCTTCCCTCCCAGTAAGCACTCTTAATATTGAAAATCTTCAGTGAAAAAATTGACTTGCTCAGTGGTCCTGTATAGGAGAAAGGCTTTGTGCAGAAGTAACATTTTCAATAGGCTGTGTGTCTCCGACCTTAGCATATCAGTGGAGTTTCTTTAATTGCTCCCTACTAGTAATGTTATAGGCATTGTTACAGATATTGTAATGTTGTAGGTATTGCTCTGTATAGTTTGTTGGTTGTTTAGTCTTTATAAACTTTGTATAGGACTTGTAACATGTCTGTGCTGGTTATAGACACTTCAGTTCCCTGAAACATACCAAACAAGTTCTCATTCAGTAGATGAGGCTGTTGAATTAAAGTTTATATCTTCTCTGTGTATAAATTATGGAATTGGGACTTGCAATGGTTGTGTATGGACTGTTTGGATTTTTAGAAATGTTAAAGTACTTCTTAATTTGACACAGTGTCTGATGATGATACAGCTGTGAGTTCTGAGCAGTGTGCATCAAATAACATGGGTTTTGAAACTCTTCATGTTTGTAAATACTGAAATGTTTTAGTACTACTCAGCAATGAAGTTTTGATGAATAGCTTAAAACTTCTTTCTAGGGCTGCACTTTCTTTCAGCATTTTGTGTGTTACTAATAAGGATAAAAGTTTTCAGCCCAACTTTCATGTTTTGTACGTGTTTTGAAACCTTTGGCATCAGAATGAAATTAGTAAGTTATTAGAATTGGCATTTTGTAGCTTTCCACTGAGATAAAACTCATTACTTTATTAAAATCACTCTGGTTATTAAGTTGTTTTAAACAGCAATCCTTACTCAAAGAATTTAATATTCTTAATAAACAGATCTGTAAGATACATTTGTAATACGTTTTGTGCAGTGAAACAGAAATTCAAAGTGCAGTCTTTCTGTGAAGTATTTTGTGCAAAACTATCAATTTGTGGTCTCTAAGCTCATGTTTAAATTGCTTATGATAACTTCGTCCTGTACATGGAGCTAATAAGACAAGTTGGCCAACGCCCCAGTATTCAGTTGTTGCCCAACTTCCCAAACATCTACTCTTCTTCAAGTACTTAGACAGACAAACCACATGAACAGTGATGCTACTCTGCAGCCAACAGGCTGCTCACAGGCTTGGCTTAAAGAGGCCACAAAGGAAGCTTTTCAAACTTGATGTTTGTTTTTCTGGCCTTGCCCAGTCCTTAAGGTGTACTTTGATCACACCTGAGCCAAATTTAGCTCAAGAGAGAATAAATGTCTAATGTGCATGTCTTGAAGGGTTTAGAATAGTCCTGAATTTGAGTTTTTGCTTTCTTCTCAGTAGGCCTTTTTTCCCCAGGTATCTGCTGGAGCCTGTTCTGGTTTTGTACCAATACTCAGGCAGAGACTTGAAGTATTCTTGACTTCCCAGGTTAATGTTCTACTACTGGGTTTATAATCAGTCTTTGACACAAAAAGGTTTTTTGATATAAAAGCCTGAGTGTTGCCACGGTCCACCACAAAATACATGGTTTGCATCTGTAGAATCAAATTCTTGCTCTTAATTCTTACAGAAAAGAGGCTTATTGCAGGTTTGTAGTGTCTTATTTGCTATCATGTGTCAGTACGCAAGCTTAGGTTGGAGCTGCAGTGTCCTTGCTGCCTGTTGATCTCATGAGGCACAGATGTCTCAGCTTCTTGCTGCTCTCATTTTTCCCGGTGGTTGGTTGTGGGGGGCTTTTTGTTGGGTTTCTGTTTGTTTGTTTGGGTTTATTTTGTCTGTTTTTTTTCTAAGATTGAGTGGGTATCAATGATTTGGGCATAGAGTTTCTACTGGGGCAAGTCATTGATGATATGCTGAGACTTCCATAAAGTTATTGAAATGCCTTTGAAGTTCATGCTTGGAGTCTTTCAATAAAGTGCAGTGAATTTGAGTAGGGAATGTAAAATAGCTAAATTATTTCTCGTAATGCATCCAATAAGAATTTTCAGTATAAAAACACAAAACAAGGATCCTCTTTGAGCATATAGCTTATTGTAATGTTTTATTTTTTCCCCCTTAATTTAGATCTAATACAGTGCACAAATGAAATGAATGTGAATATTCCACAGTTGGCAGATACACTCTTTGAGAGAACTGCAAACAGTAGCTGGGTTGTAGTGTTCAAAGCTCTAATTACAACACACCACCTCATGATGTATGGAAATGAGGTAAGACCTGATTACTTCTCTTAAACCTCCTTGTCAGTGTGTTACAAATTTTTCTCAGTCTTTGAAACATTAGATGTGTACTTTGGTTTTCAGTGGTCTTTGTTTTAACTCTGCTGATGGCTGGAAAGTAGTTCTCCAGAGAAGAAAATAGTCTTTCATTATTTCAATACTGAAATAAATCAGTATTTGCAATATACCTGCTGGTATCTGGGCTGGGCTATGAGGGAATGATGAGCAACCTTTCTAGAATAAAGAGCTTTATGAGCTCTTTATGATGAGCTTTACTTCATTAGGCTGGTGCTTATCAGTAAGAGCACAGCAGAAGAGTCTTGTTGGCACTCCATAAATGTGCAGCCAAACTATTAATAGATAAGAATACTTACTAAAGGGGGGGAGGTATATGGTGACTAGAATATTGGATCTTGGAAATCATCATCTAATGGGGTAAGTCTTCATACATTGTTACTATAAACGTTTCTCCTAAACAGGTTTCTGTTGCTTTTATTTCACTTAAATTATTTCATCACTATTTATGAAAAGCTTCTCGGACAATACCAGGGCATTAGAACTGTAGCCTCTCTTAGGCAGTCATTTCTGTTAGAAACTCAACTTTGTCTTGGTCAGGTGACAGTTGTGTCCTGAACTTGTGTGTAGGCGTTCTCATAATAAATAACTGTCAACTACTGGTAATATTGAAATGATGATTCTTAAGGTACTGCTTCCAGCCACTAAAATGCTCTGAAAACTTGGTTGCCTCCTCTCGCTTCATTGAGATGACTTGTAAAACACAGTGTGCTCTTTGTTAATGCTTCACCAAGTTATTTGTGTGCTTAAATTGTAGTTTCAACAGATAATAGGCTGAAATTAGAGGATAATACAAGGATAAGTAAAATCTACTGCTTGGAATTCACTACTTAGAATAAGTATGAAACTAAACTGAATGCTGTAAGTCAGTTTGTATATTTCATTCTCTTTTTCCAATACAGTTCATATCTACACACTGAAGCTTGCAAGAAAACAAACAAACTGAACCATAGTAAAAATTAAAAGCTTAAGAGCTGTGGGCTAGCTGTCAGTGTCTGTTTGCCTGTGCAGCATTTTGTAGTGGCAGAGAAATTTTCATGTCTGCTCCTCTGCTTTGAATGGATGCATTTGAAACTGGGATAGTTACTTTATACCTGCTGAATGTGTCTGGAACACTAACTAGTTCTGTAATTTCAGGTGGAATGTGAGCGGACTTCTCACTGCTCTAATACATTAGAGAAAGCCTTTTTCTTATACGGATGAAAAATTATCAGATGTTGGACTTCTGTTTTAGGTAGAAGTAAATATAGCAGAAGGTCAAAGTGTTGTCTGAGTAGTTACTGTCTTGCAGTTTCTTGTTCAATGTGAAGAACTGTTTCTTGTGATGAAGTTTTGGCTGAAACAGGTTAAAATTCCCCTCACCTGTGCATTGTGCAATGCAAGATACTAAACATCTGGAGTGTGAGGCTTAGCCCTGGACCTTTTTACAATGAGATTCAGAACAGTAGTTAATTTTGAGATGGTATAGGCACATTTTGAACATTACTGTTCCATCCCTGACCATGTTAAAACTGTTCTTTTACATCTCTTTGAATACAGTACTAAGGCATACTGATCATAATCCTCTTCTATGGACTAAACCACATACAAAAAAGCAAGAAAGTCAAGAAATTGCCATCATAGGAGATCTGTGTTCAACAGTGGCAGAGAGAGTTTTAAAACTGTCTTGCTATCTGAATGCGTTTGCCTATTCCTCTTGTGTTACTGAAGGAGCCAGCTACTACTTGTCAAAAGTTAACTTTGTTAGTCAGATCAGTGCATTACAATGTATATATATATATATAAATATAAACTCAGTGCAGCTGCTGCTTACCACAGTTCCAGAAACATATTGTTACTTTTAAACTTTGTAAGTGAGCGTGTTTCCCACAGCACCAGCAATGCTCTGTGGACTGTGGGAGCTTGGATAATAGGAGTGGTATTTTTGGTTTGTGTTTTCCAGCTTGTCTCTTCTAAACTACAAATTTAACCTCAGCAGCCTTCTCTAGGAGTATTAGTCTTTTATTCATGGGAAGTGATGTCTTTTTATTTAATTTGATATTTTTTTAGCCAAATGGAGTTTTGGATTTCAGAGCCTTTACTAATCAGTAGCTTCTATTTTTCCTTTAAATTTTACCCTTTTAACTGATTTCTATTTTTGATAAAGGTTACTAGAAACAGTTACAAGCTAAAGTGTAGCTTTCTTGTAATCTGCTTAAATGTTTTGACTCTCACAACAATAATATTTTCAACTTCTTCACCAACAGCGCTTTATCCAGTATCTTGCATCCCGAAACACTTTGTTCAATTTAAATAACTACCTGGACAAAAGTGCCATGCAGGGTAAGGACCTTTCACTGAAGGAAGTAACTGCTGCTGTTTTGCTCTGTGTTGGTGAACTCTAGGAAAATGGTGACAAGAATGTGCTGTATAAACAGAACCTCTTCTGATCTCTTGAGAATTATTTGCCAATTCTAGAAAACATTTTGGGGTCTTTATGTGTTTTTGAGGCGTTGCAGATAAGTTACCAAAGTCTTCAGCGTTTTAGTAGGAAGGCACTTTTTAGACTAATTTTAAGAATATCTCAGTAGGAGCTGCTTGATTCTTGCCTAATATTTTATGCTTGGATCTTGCCTATTTTTCTAATGCTAGCAAGTTGGGAAAAAACCTGTAACACTGCATCTCAAGGTGAAAAACAGTGAGTTTCAAGATGTTGGGAAGTGCCTTTGAGGAGATTTTTATGAGACTTGATGAAAAATGGGCTTGTAAAAGAACAGATTTTGAAAAGAGCTTTAAAAGCCCTGTACCCCCTCGAAATGTCTAACTTACAAATACTTAATTTTCAGGCTATGATATGTCTACCTTCATTAGGCGATATAGCAGATACTTGAATGAAAAAGCACTTTCATATAGACTTGTAGCAGTTGACTTCACCAAAATGAAAAGAGGGTAAGACTGTTGCTGCTTCTTTTATTTGGTCTTCCATATTGGTGGGGAGGGAAATGTCAGTCATTCTTGAGTTTACTGTAGAATTGTGTCCCTTTTGGCCCTTTGAAGCAGTATAGTGTTGTTGAAACAGCATAATATGCTGAGGTCTCTTGGTAACTTGTAAATATGTGTCTTCTACTGTGTAGGATAGATGGAGTGATGAGAACCATGAATGCTGAAAAGCTTCTGAAAACCCTTCCAATCATACAGAACCAGCTTGATGCACTCCTTGATTTTGATGTAAGTACTTTAAACCCAGTGTTAAGTAACACTCTCTCATTTTGAAGTGAGAGTTTCATTATTTTATTAAATACTAATTTACTTTCTCATTGCTTTCTACACAGGCAAATCCAAATGAACTAACAAATGGTGTTATAAATGCTGCCTTTATGCTCCTCTTTAAAGATTCCATTAGACTTTTTGCAGCATACAATGAGGGGATTATTAATCTTTTAGGTATGTGAGAATTTTTTTAGCTTTTGAACTTTTGTGTAAGGTACTAAGAGAACTAAAGAATATAGACAGTTTCTGACTGCAGTTTCATAATAAATTGTCTCTGCTCCATTACCAGTGAATTAAGTCTGTCCTTGTTTCAGGGGCAACTAGCGTAGGCTTAAACATATGCTTCTTCCTAGAAGAATACATCATGAAATAGAAGCTGAGAGGAAAGGGTGAGACTAGAACAAAGATAACCTGTATGCAGTATGTAACCTTTGGATTTGGGCTGTAAAAGTAGTTTTAGTGAGATACCTGGTATTTTGTGTGTTCAGTATAGTCACAGTATGACTGATTTCTGTTTTCCCATAGTTTATAGCTTGACTATTCACCTTTACCTGGTACCTGAATCTCATGAGCCTAGTAGATGACATGGATGATTTTTTTGTCCAAGAGCAGTAAGCTCTTAGCAAGGCCTTGTAATGATTACTTAAGCAAATTTTTAAATGAAAACATTTTAGTTTGTTCTGTTAATTCATTTACTCAATTAATTGTAATTATATAGGGCAAAGCCATAAAAAGGTTGTGGTTGATCCTTCTTTTGGTAGGTCAGTTCAGTGTTTGAACCACTCTAATGGTTCTGATGTCTTTTGGATATTGAGCCCATTTGCAAACATCATAATGTATGATACAGGGTCTAAAAATGTAGATATGTACCAGGAATATTTTCAATTGATAATTTACCTCATTGCCAACTAATAAGCTGACTTCTTGAAAACATCCCCCTAATTTAACAGTTGCAGTGGTTCACATTTGTGCTTAAAAAAGCTTTGTATTTTATTCTAATATTCCAAAATAGAAAAAACAGTGTTTTCTTTTGATTAACTTATTACAAAAGGTGTCAGGTTTTCATGTAAACTTTAAAATCTGAAGAGCTTTGAGTTATTCCTGTCTGAAGCATGTCTCAAATTTACTTTTATAATATTGTCTTGGCTTTTTGCTGGGTGGGTCTTATCTTACATGAGTTTTATTTGCATCCTCAGAAAGATATTTTGATATGAAGAAGAACCAGTGCAAAGAAGGCTTGGATATTTACAAAAAATTTCTAGCCAGAATGACCAAATTGTCAGAATTCCTCAAAGTAGCAGAGGTAAATAAATCCGTGTCAATGGAAAGGGTGCTGTTTTGCTGTCTGTACTGGTACAGCAGTCTATAGTCATAAAATGAACTTCATAAACAGAGTAATACCTGATGAACTTTGCTATGCAAGAAAGTATTTTACAGGTTAGCTATTTTAGAGATAGTATACACTCATTAACGTGAAGTGAGTTCCTTGGGTATCCTTTTTATTAGCCAGACAACAGAGTATATTTTCTGTAGTGTTATTATAAATTGCACTAAGGGTCCAAAATGTATGAACTGAATGTTACAGTCTGTTTACAGTGCTCTCCTTTACTGTAACTGCTAACAATGGAGATGTAATTCCAAAGCAATGCAGGTGTTTCTTATGTTGCCAGTAAGCTTTTCTGTGTTAAAGTTAGGCTGGATGAAAAGTTGGGTTTGCTTTGAGATGCAATTTAATGCACTTGTGATTGCTAAGTTTCAGTGAAACTCATACCACTTCGTAAAGTTAAAATATCAGTTTTTAATATGTTAGCTTCTAGGTAACATTTGGACATCACTGTTTTTATTTTCGTTGCCACTGCATGTAATAATGGACTTTTTTCTCTTTTTTTTTTCTCCTTATAAAACCAGCAAGTTGGAATTGATAAGGGAGACATTCCAGATCTTACTCAGGTCAGTTTACGTATCATATTGATTAACCCAACAAGCTCTTTTACAAGTTCCTTCAGTTCATAGGGACACTGTATTTCTAACCCAGGACCAACCCAACAGGACAGAGGTATTTGGTGTTCTTTCTGTAGTACAGAGTAACCTGATGAGTAGACCTCCAGTCAGGAGACTATGGCAATAAACTGGAGTGCCTTAGAGGTTTAGAGTGCACAGGCTGTTTAAGTGGAGCCAGTTTGAACCAGTTAAAATCTACCACGTAAACTTTTGAGCAGTCACATCTAATCCTGCACCATCTCACAAAATTAAATTTCATGTGTGAAAATACATTTACTCTGAAGATTTGCCTGAACTTTGCCAGTGTCTTTTTAATATGGAAGTCAAATTGAAATCACAAGCTTCCATTGTCAGTGTTGTTGCCAACATTCCAGTTGGCAGTAACATTCCATCTGAAATCATACATGTTTTAAATACAAATCTCTAATGCTTGCTTCTAGCAATTAATATTAAGACCTTTAAGAGCGTCTAGGCCTTTGTTCTAGGAAAGAAATATGACTGTAACCAGCAGTGTAAGAGCAGAGAATGAATGAAAACAGTAGTTTGATGTTTTCTGTGGGTGTCTGATCTTAGCATCTTAGTCTTTGACTATTACTGCAGTATTCAGTTGGTCTGTACTATGCTAATGAAATCATATTCAAGTCTGAAGTGGTAATTCACTGGGTTTGTGTGCACTTGTCCAGTTATGTGGGTTATTAGAAGGCTCTTCAAAGTATTTGTTTCTCTTTTTACTTGAAACTTCATTTTACTGCTTATTATATCTGAAACTTTCAGTGAGCAAACCCCTTTGTAGCTGCTGTTCTCACAAGTTTTTCTTTCAGTTAATAGTTCAGCTGTCTTCTTGTAAGTGCACTTAGATGTGAAAGGCAACTCTGAACTGTGGCGGTCCATGTCAGCATCCTGTGTATTCCACAACTCCTGTGTTACTGTTAAGCAGTTCACTTCTATAGTAAATTTCATGGCATTTAATAAGAGTTGAATAATTGTATATCCATTTAGTGTCATGTAAAAAGAAGTTGCTGAAATTTCTTAATACCAGGCTTTCACAGAAATTTAATTTTCTGTGTGCTTCCATTTCTGAAACAGGATCATGTCTTTGTTTCTACTCTGGTCTACCATATTTAATCTGTCTCTTTATACTTAGTTTATGCTTCTGGTGATTATTCTATTCTGAGATACGCATGTTTCAGAGTTTCTTTATACAGCTCTTGACAACAATGGGTTTATCTCTTTAGAGGTTTATTATTGCTGCTGCTGTATAACTGTTTTCCTTCCTTGATACTAATGTTCACACTACTGCCAATTTTGCCAGTTCCTATATAGAAAATATTTCCCTTTGTAGGTGCCCTGTTTCACAGTGATGTTGCTTACTTTTCATTTATAGCTGTAATTGTATTTCATGAACATAACTGGGTCATTTTCCTCTGCCTGGATGTCAGTCTGTCAGAGGTCTTTGGGTGGGGGAGGGAGGCTGAGTCATAAAATACAGCCTGTTTCAAGTCATAATATCTGGGTTAGCCCAGACATCTTCCCTGACATAAACTACTAAGAATTTCATCTGTGATGTTGTTGGATGTCTGCAGCACTGAGAGAATTCAGAGAAGTTACTGGTTGGTTTGCTTTAGTTTTTATGGTTGAAGGGGTTATTTAGAGGGGTTTAGAAACAGTAAGTATAGAATATGCTTTTCCATGCAGTGAAGTTTCATGTTTCTGTGCTACTCCTTTTAAAGTACATGTAAAGAATAACTGATGTGCAGGATGGCACAATTACTAGTGTGTGAGATTTTGTTTGGTTCTAGTGGATGAGGAAACTAATCTGTGTACTAAATAATGATGTGTTGTCTAGAAACAATGTTTTATAAGTACTTTAACTTTCATTTTATAAATACTTTTACCAGGCACCAAGCAGCTTGCTTGAAGCACTGGAGCAGCATTTGGCTTCTGTAGAGGGAAAGAAAACGAAAGAAGTCTCCGCTGCCATCAGGTGAGCAGCCAATGAATTACAGTGATTGCCCATACCTGGGATTTGTCATCTTCATGCTAAGAATTTTCAGGATTCAGTTATTTGGTGTTCTTGAATTTTATTCAGTTCCAAATATATCTTCCTAAAAGTATAAGTGAAGCATCTAGTGAGTAATAGTCTGATGGCTTAGTCACATTTGAAATCTAGGTATGTCTGCCTGTATCTCTGACAGACTATTATGCTGTAATAAACCACTGAGCTGAGACTTTGTAGGTTGTTCTTTTTAGCTTTTACTTGTTTCAAGTCCCTTTGCTTATAAGTCTTCTAAGGTATTTGGGTTTTGAGGCTCTTTTTACCCAGGATAGGATAGCATTTATCTTCATTGTCCAACTCTCAGACTGAAATTATCTTAAAACCCAGTCATAGAAGTTCTTTGGTCCCTTCTCAGAACAGCCAAATTAGCTGAGGTCCTTTGTACTGACAGAGTTTTGTTGGGTTTTTTTTTCTGTCAAGTACAGTATCAATATATATGAACAGTACTTCTGATGGAAGAGTGAGAGAGATCCTTTGGCATAGGCATTCTCCCACAGAAACATGGTAGATGTTGATAACTGTATCAGTGTAAGCTACATTTCTGAGTTGCTGTCTTATTCCTCAGGTTTTTTTGTGTGGTTTTCATAGAATCACAGAATAGTTAGGGTTGGAAAGGACCTTAAGATCATCCAGT
>JBAFWW010018737.1:0-18465 GCA_036873685.1 Agapornis canus
GGAGGCCAGGTTGGACACAGGGGCTTGGAGCAAGCTGCTGCAGTGGAAGGGGTCCGTGCCCGTGGGAGCAGGGGTTAGAGCTGGAGGAGCTTGAAGGTCTCTTCCAGCCCAAACCAGGCTGGGATTGTGTGATTTTTGAGGAGCCTTCAGAGCTGTGTCCTGCCCTGTGTAGCACATCAACAGCTTGAGATCTGGCATTCTTCATGATACCAGAGTGAGCCCTGATGCACTGGTGTGTGTCTGGTTACAAATCAGTCAAAGCTCTACTAAATCAAAACAGTGAACAGGCTTCTTTAAAAGTTGCTTGATAGGGGTTTGTATCTTACGTGCTTTATCCAACTGCTACTTGGAGGACAGAGTATTAGTAAATTGCTAATAGTAATAAAAAGGTGTGTGTTTCCTTGGTGAGTGGTGATTTACAGTGTGTGGCATGTGAAATGCTGCACTAGAACCTTCAATAGGTTTTGTGGTGTAGAATACATTTTAAGACTTTGAATGCATTTCTTTTTTCAAGCTGAAATTAGCAGGCACCTCTTCCAGAGTTAGTCCAAATGGATCTACACCCTCTTAAGATAGGGAATATCAGTGACAGGAGTTGGAGATGCTACCAGCAAAGCTCAGTGTCTAAATCAGTTGTTCACCCTTGCTGGAAGTGCTCAGATTTGGACTTTACTTGATTATTATTATTAGCTTCTGGATTGTGTCCCATCTCATTCTGAAATTGCCCCTGCTGACAAGGATTGGGTACAGTAAGGCTGCTTGTGAGAGCTGTTGTGTGGTTGGTTTTTTATTACGGGAAATAAATACATGGGCATATGGAAACAGTAAATTTAATGGCTGGTAGAGTTTGAGCTGAGGTGAAAGACTGTGTTTGGTTTTGTGGTATCTGCTGTGAGCATGAAGTTACGGTATGAGTTGAATCTTAGAAGACTGTAAACTTTATTTGGTCATTGCTGTTCTTGTGGTTGGTTTCAGTTGTTCATCTCCCTTTGGGTACGTTTTCAGCCTCTTATTTGCTGGGCTTGAGAACCAGGTTTTAGTTTGGTTTCATTAAACAGCAAGGCACACCGAGTCTGGCTCAGGGCTGGGGTATAATGGAAATGTTTGAATTTATTGCTGACTCACTGTGTGTTTTGGTTCCAGGTACATCCGATTATATGGGAGAAAGTTTAGCAGAGAGGATCATGTGCTGTTCATCAAACTGCTGTATGAGTTGGTAACAATCCCAAAGCTGGAGATCAGCATGATGCAGGGGTTTGCACGCCTCTTGATAAACCTGCTCAAGTGAGTACAAATGTCTGCTGACTATGGGAAGTAGTTGATTACTTGAGCTGCTGAATATACTGTAATCATGGAATCCTGGAATGGGTTAGGTTGGAAGGGACCTTAATGCTCATCCAGGTCCAAGCCCCTGCCACGAGCAGGGACCTCTTCCACTAGAGCAGCTTGCTCCAAGCCCCATCCAACCTGGCCTTAATATAGTAGTATGTTTTATTTTACTTCATGTGGTCATCCCCTGTGCAGATGATGTTGGTTAAAAGGAGTTCTCATTATGCAGACACCTTTTCCTCTTCAAAGCTTTGGAATGGAATGGAAAGAATGTCAGGTTTTTTCCCCCTATTAAAGAGCCAAGTGTTCAGGTTGAATCTCAAGTAGGGAGAACATAAAGATGCATCTCACAATATGATAATGTTTGTTTCACTTAGAGTCATCCTGAAGGTCTTGACAGCTCCTGTGGTTGCAGAAATACTGCAAGTGGCCAGCTGCTTTCTGGCCTGACCTTGCTGAAGCTTGCACCGAGCACTGAAGCTAAGCATGGTTCAGGGCAGTGACCTGGGACAGTCTGATGCACAGTGTGTCCACGTGAATGTTTAATCCTAAAGTGCTTGTTGTTGTTCTGTTTCCTATTAGGAAGAAAGAGCTGCTTTCCAGGGATGATTTGGAATTGCCATGGAGACCACTTTATGAAATGTTAGAAAGGATATTATACTCCAAAACAGAAAACCTTGGATTGAATTGGTTTCCCAAGTAAGTTTGCATTTTAAAGCATTTGATAAGCTAGAAGCACCTGTAATGCTTTCAAGTACTTTGTAATTTGCTTTTAATGGTTGGAATTTGATACACAGTAAATATTTTGGTTCTCTTTTCATGAAGTATATTTCAGTAATACTGTGCAAGACTGAACTAAATCATGTCTATCCTTCTGCCAGTGAACTGTTTGTGATGATGTTTCTCTCTTCATTAATGTGATTGAGTTCATTTATAAATATGGGGTCTTCAGCAACATATTTTAGGATGATATCTCACAGTTTAACAGATTTGATGTTGGGGTTTTTTATGTTATAGTGGTTTAACCCCAGTTGCAGCTGAGCCCCATACAGCTGCTTCCTCACTGCCTCCTGAGGAGATGGGGAGAGAACCAGAAGGGTAAAAGTGAGAAAGCTCATGGGTTGAGGTAAAGACAGGTGAAGAGGGAAAGCAAAAGCCACACATGCAAGCAAAGCAAAACAAGGAATCCATCATTCACCCCTTCCCATGGTCAGGCAGGTATTCAACTGTCCCCAGGAAAGCATCATGGTGACTTGGGAAGACAAATGCCATCACTCTGAATGTGCCCCCACTTCCTTCTTCCCCCATCTTTATATTCTGAGCATGACATCCTATGGTCTGGACCATCCCTTGGGTCAGTTGGGATGAGCTGTCCTGGTTGTGTCCCCTCATGACTCCTTGTGCATACCCAGCTCCTTACTGGTGGGGTGAGCAGAAAAGGCCTTCCTGTGTAAGCACTGCTCAGTGATAACAGCAGCATCCCTGGGTTATCAGCCCAGCTTTCAGCAGGAATACACAACATGCCAGCTATTATGGAGAAAATTAACTATCCCAGCCAACGCCAGCACAAATAGTCAAGTTAAATTCTGCTGTTCCAGTTCATAACACAATAGGAGTTTCAGAAAAAGATCAATGGTACTGTTCTTAGAATACATGTGTTGTAATCATTGCTAGTACCTGGCATCTAGGTGTAAATCTGTGCCCACAGAAAGGGAAGTGAAGTGCTTTATACAGAAAATCCATATGCAGATTTTCAAAGGGATGATATGGACAAATCGTTTTTTTCCCAGTTAAGGATGTTTGATTTTCAAATGAAAACTTGTTTCTGTTCCTTCTGTGTGCTGCCGATCCCTCCCCATCTGTCAAACTCCCCAGATTTCCTAATAATTCCAATTAGAGAAGGTCCTGCTCTATGCATTCCAGATTATAGGAGATATTACATGAAGAGCTTCTGGTGCTTGTTTGAACTGAAACTTCATGTAAAGAAGTGAAGGTGAAAATGCTTGCTTTAATAATCATCCCTTTCTGCCCAGGGATGTTGAAGTACCGTCACTGATCCCTTCTGCTGAGTAGAAGGTCCTTTTGCTGATCAGTGACACAAACAAAATACATGTTGTAGCCTTGTAACTTGTACTAGAGCATTTCATGCTGATTTTCTCTGATGGCTGCATAGTTGGAAGAACTCAATTGCACTATTTGGCTCACTGTAGGTACTACTTGTAAGTGGAAATCCAGAAGAGCAGAACCTCTTCTAGTTGGTTCCTTCTAGGCATGCATCAGCACCTTGGGAAGCTGCTTACTTTGCTCTGTGGGACCGTGGTCCAGTGTGTGATGCTGGTGTAGTGGGAAGGGGGCTTTTCCAAGAGGGAGAAGGAGGTTGATCTGGGAGGAAGGTATTGGTTGTGGTGGTCCATCTGCAGTATGCAGCTTTTATTAACTGCACAGATAGCACACACTCCATCTGAATATGCAGTGCGATTTCTTCTCATACGGTGCTTATCCTTTTTAACATCAATCCTCAGGGATATCTTTTTTGTGCAAATCAAGTGAGACTTTTACAAGCTGATTGATTTGATTTAGAGCTGTTAAATTAACAACTGTTTTAATTTTCTCTTATTTTTGTGTTTTGTTCTGTTTTTTTACATTCAGTTCATATCGACCAGGCTTGTCTTCACCTAAAACATTTGTGCTTAATGTATTACATAGGTGGTAAGAAAGACTTTTTGTTCTGTTCAGCTCTGGCCGATGTGTCATCTTGTGCATGTTCTGTTCAGTCATAACACTTGCCACACAAGTGTCATTTCCTGCATAAATAATTGTATTGGAAAACTGATGTTAACATGACACCACTGTTTATGAGAATGTCGCACTGTATGTCAACCTTTCTAATGGGGACCAGGATACAGCGTGTGTCAAGTGGCTGATACAGTGGCTACATCTAACTAATTTAACCAGCATATCTATTCCAAGGGTCAAATGGAAGGGAAAATTGACATTTGAATAATCACTGGGTCTGAATGTGGCCAGAATGAGCTTTGCTGTAGGAGCGCATGTCACGGAGGCAGTGTACCTTACTATTAAAAACAATGAAATCATGGAAAGTGCTTTAGCAGTGAGGTAATAGGGTCTGGAAAATCCACCTGGCAACAAGCTTGTAGCTGTGAAGTGTGAAGCAGAGTTTGTCTATTGGCAGAGCCAACTGAATTTTTGCAGGAAAAACCCCATCGGGAGGTTTGGTGGATATATAAATGCAGAGCACTGGTAGAAGTGGAGTGGAATTCCCATTGGTTTGCTTTGTTTGGGGCCTTTTAGGATGAAGTATTTAGCTGTACTAAGCCAATGAGACACTGATGCTTGGCTCACTGCAGGTAGGAAGTCACTGAAATCATTAGTGAGAGTGCAGCTGGTTGCTCTCTGTCTTAGTTTAAGCTCTTGGAATGGAGTGTCCACCACAGGGCTAGAATGTGTCCTGGAAACAGTGGGTTTACTGCTTGTCAATCATGGAATAGTCAACAGTGTCAGTTTGTGCTGTTTTATCTGACACAATTCTCCTTGAAGATGCAGGGAAAACAACCCAGATTTACACATTAATATGGTCATGGCCTTCCTAAAAGAAGAAAACGAACATGTTGTGCCAAAATGATGACTGGGGATAGGGGTTAATAGTATTGTTGATGCTTTTTAATATATCCATGTGGCAAGATGATAATAATGAGCTAATAATACTTCAGGTAGTAAGCAGGAACTAAAAACAAAGTCAATGGCATGAGACATTTTCCTCTTCAGTTACTAATAGGAGATACTTTCCCATGTATGTGGCTTCATTATCTCCCTATTACAAAGGTTTTAATACCTTATCCAAGTGGTCAGCATTAAATACCTGAGCAGGAGTACAAACCACAGCAGGCTGATGCAATCCCACGTGGTTTATGCATATCCTTGTTTGCTGTTGTGTTCTCTTGTTTCCTGGCTGGTTTAGTGTTGGAAAACAGACACAAGTTTGTGTGTGATAACTGCAGGTCTTTGTGAGCACTTCAGCAGTAGCGGGTACACAGAAAGTCTAACCAAGAGTGGAGCAGGAGCCACTACTAAAAGGTTTGAGTGGGTTCAAAGTGATAATGAAACCAGTAACCAGCAGCCTCTTCCCAGCCGTATTGTCCTGTCCCTTTCTAACTAGTAGTCATCAAATGGGAGTTGTACAAGATGTCTTCTGTACTTGCTCTGTAGCACAGGTGTGTCTTGGATGGAAGTTTGCTTAAGTACAAAATTGCTGCTGTTTGTTTCTTTCTAGCTTCCATCCGAAATTTGTCATCAAAAGACAGGCAAGGACATAGAATCATGGAATAGTTTTGGTTGGAAAGGACCATAAAGCTCCTCCAGCTCCAACCCCCTGCCACGGGCAGGGACACCTTCCACTAGAGCAGCTTGCTCCATGCTCCATCCAGCCTGGCTCTGAACACTGCCAGGGATGGAATATCCCTTCCAGTCTTTCTCCTTCGCTCTCTTCCACAAACACATGCTGGGCTCTGACTGACAACTTGTGAATTAGAAACATTTGTTGATCTCTGGCATTGGTGTTTCTTCAAGCTCCTGTCCTTCACGTTCTCCTTTGCCAGTTTCCTCCAGTGGTGTGTGATAGAACCAGGATTGCTTCTTTGTTTGGCCACACAAGCATTTTCCATGTTAATCTTTAATGCTCTTAAGGAATGTGCTGGTTCACGTTCTGTTTATCTCCTCTTGGAACAACCGTTACGTGTTTCCTAACTCTCAAGACCAGTATTCACTTTAACCCAGAATCTGGGTGAGCTTCTTGCAGAGTCTGATCTCATTTCTCTCTACTGAATGGTTGGCCATTCCCCTTCATATTTTAGAAGCTGTCAGTCAGCTCAGACCTTTCATTCTGGGAGAGGCCATGGATTTACTTGGTCACTGTTGCATAAAACATAAAGAACTTTTCATCTCCTGGAGCACTGCTTGAGCTGAAGTGGTGGTGTGAGGGCTGGGTGGGCTTGTGCTGGCTTGCATTGAGTCATGGTGTTGGAGGGAAATGGTGGTTTATCCATATTATAGTTCTCCTGGCTTGGATGGGATCAGTTTGGTTTGTGTAGGACTAGAGGGAGGGTGGGTGCTTGCCCAGTACTGCTGTGTCTCAGAATGAATTGACCTAAGCTGGTCTTTGGTAGAATTCTAGAGGTGATCCATCTGCATCATCTTTTTCTGGTCACAGCAGCAGTTCTCTGTGGTAGGTTTTGATGATGGGTGCAATTTCTCTATGAAAAGTACAGAAAGTTTATCTTGAAGATGGAGCAAGCTCTGCCAGAACCTTTCTTGTTCATCCAGGGAATGGGTTTTGGTAAGAGTGCAGTCCAGTCTGGAGGTTGTCCTGTAAGAAGGAGCAAATGTGAAGAATGTGACAATTTGCCCCCTTTATGGTTCCATGATGGATCTCTCTCCTCCCCTCCCTTTTATTCTTCCAGTGTGTTGTGAGGTTTAATCTCTTTTAAGTGGTTGATGGCATCCTGTGACAGTTAGTGTTCACAGGATCTCTCAGACAAGTTTCCTTGCAATGGATGAAAACCCTTTTAAAACCAGCAGTTAGAGGGAAACTAATGAATAACCAATGATTTACAGAGAGTTCACTTCTCTTTCTTAGAACCACTGGACAACCCCAAAGCCAGATATGTGTTTGGAGTGTAATAATAACAACAGCTTTCTGAAGTCTGGTGCCTTTATTTATCTTGCAAATATTTATTAAGTCCATAAACCCAGTTTTCCTGTTTGTGTTTTCAACTTCCCTGAGGAATTACCTTGCTCTGTTGGTTGTTCATGGATGAAATGCAGGATATTACTTCTAATAAATGATAATAATTCCTCACTTATCCCTTAACTGCATTCGATGCAAAAGCAGTGTATGAAAAGTAGGGCTGGGAGTTTTAACAGGGCAATTTGAGTCATTGTGATTAGGTCTGTGTAGAAGGCAGTTAGCTACTGCATGTTCACAGAGGACATCTAATTGCATCAACATTACCGTAATGTCTTGAGGGAGAAATGAGTAAATGGTTGTTTTTGTGCTGTCACTGAAGTGAGGTAACACACCATCCCTGATGTGATCTTTCTTGTTTCAGTTCTGTAGAAGGCGTTCTGAAAACACTGGTGAAGAGCTGCAGACCGTAAGTGTGTGTTGGTTTTTGGGGGGGATTAAAGCCTGTATCCTTTATATGACATTAAGAGGGGGCAGAAAAGTGTTTAAAACCAAAGAACCCACCCTACAAGTCACTCACTGGCTGGTGTCCCAATTCATTTAAGAAGGCTTTGGTGAAGGGTAGAGACTCTTTGGGTTTGCTGTATTATGGATGATCAATACCCCAGGGTTTAGGTTGCTTAAAATGAAACTAGTGACAGGCACGTTCTATGTTATAATATCTAGGCAAAGTGTAAGGTCATTTGGTTTTGCTTTTAAACACCCTTGGTGGAAAGTCTGTTAATAGTTAAGCCATATATCACTAGATAAGGCCACCACTGCCTTTGCCTTTCTGTGCTGTTGTGTTCACTGGGAGTGTTTGTGCCTGAGTCAGTGCTCTCTGCGCTGACTTTGCTCACAGCTTAGGATATAGCAGAGATGCAGAGAAGAGACTTATTCTCTTATCTACTACTGGCTGTACAACCTTCTGTGGGAGCAGTTGCTCCACACACTGATGCTGCTCTGTTGAACAGCCCAATAGGAGATGCTGTTACAAACACACACTGCTAGTATGAGAAGCATGAGGATAAAACAACCTCAACACTTCTCCCAGATATGTGTGGTTTTGTAGCTAAATAAAACCCCCTATTTCCAGTGTTGATTTTTCTGGTAGCTGGTATGAATGTGAAAGTCACTGAAGCAGAGTGTTTAAAAAAGGAAATGTGATATTTGTCTCTTGAATATTCTGACCTAAGGTTGGGACACTGATGATGGTGCTACCATGGGTCCCGTATCAACTGCAATAGTTACATTGTATAAACAGTTGCATCTGGTGTGCATTTTAAATACTGCAGTGCTTGGATATTTAGTGTTTTTTAAAGAAATTAAATAACCAGCATTCTTCTAATGCTCCCATAAATATCCCTCATGCCTTAAGTAATCTTTTTTTCCATGTTGCGTCAAACATGAATAGCTGTTCTTTGATTTTTCTGAGCAGCCTTCACACTGAATTGGTTTTACATTCTACAGGACCTTATCTGGTTCAACAAGGCCAGATCCTTCTTACATTTGGGGTCTTGAGTGATGCATGTGGTGTCCTGGCTCTTAGCTCTGTGAAGGTTGAGTGGGGTGGAGGACTGCCTGTCTATTGCCCCTGGATACATGCTCTTCCTGATTAGTAATCAGCTTTAAATATGCTTTAAGAAGACCCAACCTTTCAAGCCAAGCCAAGTGGTTTCCTTGCTTTCAGGTATTTTCCAGAAGATGCTACTGCAGAGATGCTGGATGAATGGAGGCCTTTAATGTGTCCTTTTGACGTTACCATGCAAAAGGCTATAACCTACTTTGAGCTATTCCTACCCACAACCCTTCCTCCTGCCCTTCACCAGAAGGGTTTCAAGTAAGTGCAATTGAGTGTCTGTTGGTTCTAGTGTTCTGTTGCAAATGCAACTGATGATCTTTTACAGGGTGGCTTGAAGTCAACCAGCAAAATGAATGGTGGCTTTTAAGAGCATTGTTGGAAGGAATTCAAGACAAATTCTGTCAGCATTCTTTTGTGAAAGTAACCTGAGGGAATTGTGTAGTGTCTGTTCTCAAAGGAGTTCTCCCTTCTCTGGGGTAAAGCACAGGGTGCACAACAAAGCAAGCTAAATTGAATTAAGTGCACTTTTAATCCTGAAGGAATAGTCTTGCAAGTAAAAATCATGAACCGTAGCAGAGCTTTAAGTCCTACCTTTTATTTAATTAGGGCTAGGTTCCAGTGAGTCCTTCATGTAGGATAAGGTACAGCCCTTACTACAGATATGGGCCTGGGGGTGAAGGTCTTCAGCTCCTTTTCAAGATTTGGAAATGTGAGACAGAAGAGAAGCCTGGAGAAGAGAAAACTCAAGGGAGACCTGAGAGCAGTCAACCAGTACCTGAATGGGGCCTACAGGAAACCTGGAGAGGGGCCTTTTACAAGGGTGTGTAGTGACAGGACAAGGGGTTAGATTTAGGTTAGATATAAGGAAGCAGCTGTGGCTGCCCCATCCCTGGCAGTCTCCAAGGCCAGGTTGGACACAGGGGCTTGGAGCAAGCTGCTCCAGTGGAAGGGGTCCCTGCCCATGGCAGGGATTGGAACTGGATGAGCTTTAAGGTGCTTCGACCCAAACCACTCTGGGATTCTATGAGAGCTGCAGGAAATGAGTTTCAGAATTGAAGGAGAAACTTTAACAGGGCAGGGCAGGATCTAGGTCATATTTAAGGTAGAACGATTGAACTTCAAAGCGCAAGCCAGTGATGTTTGGTGCACTTACAGATTACTTAGGCTGTGAGGTTAAAAGTACATTTGTGGCATAGGGTTACTGAAAACATCAAGAAAAGGGGTGAATATAGTTCATACCTGTAATTTGAGGGACTGGTATGGAGGGTTTGCATCACTGGCTTCAGGTGAATTCAGGATAGAAGCTCTTGACACTTGTAACCATTGTTCAGTAGGGACAAACTTTATATTTTAAGGTAGAGGGAAATGAAGTGTGGTTTATTGTCATCTGTTTTACCTTTGCTGAGAGGCAAAGTGGAATGAAGTGGTGAAAGTGATGGAGGCAAGGAAACTGCTGGTGAAACACTTATGTGAAAGGAAGGGTTCAAACAAGAGTGAGAGCAGGGGAGGTAGAAGAGGCAAGCACTGAAACTCAGGATCAGATCTGTGGGTGAGGGGATGCTGTGGGAAACAAAGTGATATAAGCCTGTCAGTGCTGATCCCTGTTCATGTTGAATGAGTTGAGGGGCAGGTGTGTTCTTGCAGTCACCTGGCAAAGTGAGGGATAAACCCAGTGAGGGAGCTGCTTCCACAACATTACAATTCCTTTGGTTCTGTTCTCTTGTAGGCTCTGGTTCGATGAATTTATAGGCCTTTGGGTGTCAGTTCAGAACCTTCCCCAATGGGAAGGGGTAAGTATTTACTTTTTACCTACACTAGAAGAAATTCATTTACATGTTCCTGCCACTTGTTTGCAAGGTGTTGAAGTTCAACAGTGATATAATGGATTGTTGTTTGCCTTCTGCTGTAACTAGCACAAACAAGCAGAAATGGTAGCTTCATGATTGTAAGTAAGCAATTACTGGCTGACTAAATGAGAGTGCACTTGTGCTTGGTGAACAGTGTTTAATGGTGAGCTCAGGCAGCATTTCTTTTCAGCCTTGGGAATGTGGGCATTTTCCAGACCACCTGTTAATGCTTATGATGATGCAAGATCCTGTTGTAATTTCTGTAAGTTAGAATTCTGTAAAGTCCCATCTTTTATATCTTAATGGACCTTTCATGATCCCTCATTTTGAGTAGCAATGCTTTGCCTTGACTGCAGTGAGTTATTGTCATCTTTATTTTAGATACAGTAAAGAACCTGTATTCCTCTTACCTAAAAATATCACTGGGCTGTTTCTTTCAAGTAAAATAATTTACTTTGTACTTGTCTGCCTTTTACTGTGTGTCTTATGGATACAAACTTGGAAAAGAAAATCAAGTCTCATTCTTAGCTTAGGTGCTATTGTTGCAGCTGACCTGTGCCTTGGCTTTACTGCAGTGAAACTTGGCACATAACCACCTTTTTTTCCCCATACTCAACATGAACATAAGCTCATGGACCATCTGCCCCTCTTGTTGATCTCCTGCTGATGTACACTTCTCAGTGTCTTTGGAGACACCTGATTTCCAAACCCCCAGGTTCTTTGTGAGGTTTGTGTGTAGGTCTTCCTGGTTTGAGTTTTGTTCCATCGCAAAGGAAGGCAGTCAGTCTTTGCTTCAGCAGTTGATGTGTGTCCAGATTGGAACAGGATGATTGCCAAAGGTCTGTTTGAGATTGTCTGTAGACATTGCATCCTTCTGTTGGCTCTCCAAAATCCACTCTTTCTGACAGGAAGCTGACAAGCCTGCACTTTTAATACCATGATTTGGTTTGTCTCTGTCAAATGGTCTAACAAATAACCCTCAACACTCTTTCATAAGCTGTCTCTAATATTTCTTCCCTCTTCCACTGTGTTCTTACAGTTTGCTCACAACAACTTTATTTTTTCCCCCAAAGCTTTCACTTCTTGTTTCCTTTGCTGTCTGCTCTGCATCTTAAGGGCAGGCATGTTCACTGCATCAGGCTTGGATGCAGAAAATGAGACATATGGGTTCTGACTGTGCAATTCAATTTAAGCCTCTCTGTGCTGCAAGCTTTTCCTCAGCTTGCTTTGGCAGAGCTGGACTTGCTGTTTGAAGAGAAGTGATAGAATCAGTTGCCTTTGTCCATGGTAAGGGATTTTTTCAATGGGTATTTCCTGTATCAAAAAGGTAGATAACTTAAAGTAGGTAATTTAAAAGGCAGATAGTTTAAATGGAACACTTGTCTTCAGGCTGTGTCAGATGTGACTGTCCTGAACTGGATTTGTGGGTTTTCCAAAGCTATCATGTCCTTCAGACTGAGAGGTGAACTGTTCCTCTGTGAATATCTGTGTCTGAACAAGGCAGGATTGTTTAAGGCAGTTCCTTTTGGCTTTGCCGTGGCTTCAGGGTACTGATAGAAGCACCAAGGTTCTTGGAGAGCTAAGAGGTATTTCCCTATTTGGACAAGCTCATCAGAGGAGTGTTGGTGGATTATGTGCTTCCTCACAATCAGGATGTGAGAGTCAGACTTTATCGCCTTTTTGTTCAGTCCTGATAACTCTTTCCTGAGGACAGTTTTCAGTTTCCTTCTGGAGTCCTGAGGCTGTGACAATGGAGTGTCTAATTCTTCACAGTCACATACTGCTGTCTGCTCTGACAGCTAATGACTGTGACCTTTACAAGCCACAGATGTGCCTAAACCAGAGCTCACAGATGTGACAGCCATCAGCACAGGCAAGCATGCTTTAAGTAGGATGGATCCTGCAGAAGCAAACAGTGTTGGTTGAATTTGCTTCACTGTCTATGTATAGATGCTGTTTTAGGCCAGTGTCCACATTGAGCTCTCACGGGAGTGCTCTTTTAATGAATAAGCACCATGACATAAACTGGCAATCATAGGTTCTTGCTTAGCTGCTCCAGCTCAGACTTACCCTGGAAGGTTTAAAAGGGTGAAAGAGGTTTCTTAGCAAAAGCTAAACTCTTTGTCAGTGTATAGCTCAAGTTTGTCTGTTGTTCATCTACTGTTCTTCAGAGCTGCTCTAGCAATAAATGGTTGAGAATTTGAATGGTAGCAAATGCATTCTGCCTTTCATGTTAATTCACAGAGCGTGGGGAAAGGGATGTACTATTAGTACATCTTTGTATTATAAAAACATACATATATTCAATATATATATATATACATATATTAAAGAGGTAGGGATGTATATTCTGGCAGGCTGCCTCTGCCAGAGCTGAGATCACAGTTACCAGTTTTGTAAGGGCTTAGATGTGTGGTGAGTTGGACTCCTTGAAGACAGGAATTCTGATGCATTGGTGGCTCCTGATGGAGTGAAATCTCCCTTTACAAGCACTGTAGTGCCATGGGTAGCTTTTCTCTTGCACCTGCAAAGTAGATTGAGAGGTTTCTGCATCTTTTCCTATAATTCTAATAAATATTTCTCTTATGGTTGTTTCCAGCATCTAGTAAATCTGTTTGCTCGCTTGGCCACTGACAACATCGGATACATAGACTGGGATCCATATGTACCAAAGGTAATATTCCTCATTTTATGGAATTATCTTGTTTGCTTTAAGTCTCTGGTATTCCTGTGCTAAGAAACATTCATATTCCCTATATGGATCTTACATTGCAGTGGGCCATTCTTTCAAATTAAGTACATTCATTTGAAGACCTAAGTTTAAGATGGGAAGATTTGAGCATCCTTTTGTACCAGGCAGCACTGGAAGTTGCTGTTATCACCTGACTCAAAACCAAACTGAAGCAACAGCGTATCTTACTGTGCAAGTGCTGTCTGCTTGTACAGCTAATACCTTGTTACTGTGGAAGTGGCTCTTCGTGGTATTCTTTTGATCAGTGGTCTGCGTGACCTTTTGAATCTTTCAGCTTTTCCTAAGATTCATAGCATTTATGTTGTTTAAACCCCAAAAGCCCCAAACACCTTTTGACTGGAAAACTTAATTTATGCCAGTTCTGTGGCATAAGTTCATAAAGTAAAGCATTCATAAATTCCTAAATCCATCAAGTAATTTATGACCATGATTTTTTTGTCTTTCAGATTTTTACCAGAATTCTGAGGAGTTTAAATCTTCCAGTGGGAAGCAACCAAGTTGTTGTTCCAAGATTCCTGACAAATGCTTACGATGTAGGGCATGCAGTCATGTGGATCACAGCCATGATGGTTAGTAGCCTTTTCCTGAAGGGAAACAAAACCTAATGCAGAGCTTTAAGCGAGTATGTGTTTAAGAGGAGCGTTCTGTTTAGCTGATGGAAATGGCTGTGCCATTCTGGAAATGAATGTTATCCACAGCTGCCAGTGCAACTTGGTAGCTGAATCACTCTTTTAGGGGTGAATCTCATCTAATGTGATAGAGAGAAATTGCTTCTTAGTGCTGAGCTGAGGGGAGGGGGAAGGGAGGGGATTTGCTGCTGTGATTTGCTGCTTTGCAGTATGACTGTGGTGGGAGCACTCACTTGTACCTTGTACTACTGTGTTAACTGTTCATTTCACTTGTGGTCTATTTGTTACAGGGTGGACCAAGTAAACTAGTGCAAAAGCACCTGTCTGGCTTGTTCAATAGCATTGCCTCTTTCTACCATCCTTCAAATAACGGGCGCTGGCTGGTGAGTTCTTTGCATGTCAAGTCAATAACTTTGGCTGTAGTTTTGACAGTTAAACCTGTCACTTCAAACGTGTTGACAGATGCCTTATGTGCTCCAGCAGACAGGTTGTCTGTTGGTTGTTTCAAGATGTGATTGTACTGTCATTCAAATCATACTTTTGCTTGATGTCGAACCACAGCTAATGCAGGTATTCTTCAAATGTCTAACCCAAATGCGGTTCAGAAGCCTAAACTAGACATCCAATTCATAGGTAGCTGGGAAAAAGAAGGCAGCACATTAAAGGAGGGCGATGCACAGCATCAGTGTGACTTCTGTGACATAATTTCTGTATTAGTGACCTGCTATCTCTAAGTTAGCAAAATCTAAACAAAGGAAAAAGTTTCAATGCATATCCAGTTTGATGAAGTATAAATCTCTGATGGTGCAGCTAGCAGAGTATTCTGCTAGTAAGAATCTCCCTCTGATAGCTGGTGGAAAGTACAGATTAAAATAGCAGGGCTGGCCAAAGCAATGCCAAAGGAGCTGGCTTGTTCTAGAACAGCTTACTTGTTTACATGTGAATATGCAGAGAATGCTCTCAGAGATGTCCCAAAACTATTCGTAAGTAACTTTCATTCTTGACTATAATCTTTGTATGTATTTTTCATGATCTTTTAAATCATAAGGCATGGTGCTGGCAGCATAATTCCTGATATTTTGAGAACTGAAGTTCAATGACAAGCTGCAAGCACTGTATTTTAGAGCTCTTTGGAGTTGCCTTTTACTCTGTCATGTCATTTCAAGCTATTGGCTTTACTATTTCTGTTGTACATATAGCAGCTCAGACTCTGCTACTGCCAAGTAACTGAACAGCATTTCTTGTGTATTCAACAGAACAAACTGATGAAGCTACTGCAGAGGTTACCCAGCGGTGTTGTGAGAAGGCTGCATCGTGAGCGCTACAAGAAGATGACGTGGTTAACTCCTGTGCCTGAGAGTCACAAACTCACTGACCAGGATGTTACAGACTTTGTAGAATGCATTATTCAACCTGTGCTCCTGGCTATGTTCAGTAAAACTGGAAGCCTGGAGGCTGCCCAAGCCCTGCAGAACCTTGCACTGATGCGTCCTGAGTTAGTAATTCCACCTGTACTGGAGAAGTAAGTTATGCAGAAACATTACAACTCCCCTGTCCCCCTTCCCAATGGATAAATACACAAAGCAGTTGTATTAAATGATAAGCTATTTCCTTGCTGCAGTGAATGTTTGCAGTGAAAGGAACTGCTAATATGCACACCTGAGTCAGGACAGGGAGTGAGGGAGGACTTTGGTTTTAACTGTAGCTTATTTGGTTTGGGTGTTTTGAAACACCTGGCAAATGGAATAGTGCTGGAGCTGGTCATGCCTTGTGCAGTATGGGGCAGTCCTCAGGTGGTTTGCAGTTCTGGTAGCAGTGTGAGTGGATCAGTTAAAGAACCAACTGTGCCCCCTTTGTTCATGAGCCACCTTGTACTTCCTCACTAGCTTTCAGCTGGGACAGATACGAATGATGTTTATGTAGTAATAAGGGTAAGTTTGATACGTCTGGTTTGTGTCAGGGTATCTTGCAGTGACAGATTGTTAAAATGACTGTTGCTGCTTCTGTATTCATAAGCACATTGCTAAAGTGCATGCTCATATGAAATACTTAGTTTGTACTAATGCCTTGGTGCCTGAAATTCCAAGAGAAGAATGTAACTCCTTCCTGCCCCAGGGGAAAACTCTCTAGCTAGTCCCTATCCAAGTTCTTTCTCCTCTGCAGTCTCTTGTACTTTAACACCTCATATTGTAAAAACAGTGGAGAAATGAGTTTGGGAGAGCCCTTTTGACTCAGCTGGTGGTTAAAACCTTGCTGAACCTGCTTTTACATGGAAACATCTGCAGCATAACAGTTCTAAGGAGGACACCAGTGGAAGCATGACTGTTACAGTTTCTGTTTTGAGAGCAGACTGAACCTCTGCTCAGTTCAGACTATCAGGGGTATGTTTGCCTTGGCTGCAGCTCCCAGTTGGCTTTGTTGAATAGTTGTAGATCCTTTGGATGATGCAGGGCAATGGTAGCACTGTCACTCCTGTTTGAACTGCAGGTTGTGGATAACAGTAGGAAGAGTTATGCCATTTGCTAAGATGTAGTATTAAAAAAAAACCCCTCAAAGGTTAAAAAACCACAGTACCACAGTACTTTAACAGGGTTTTATTAAAAAGACATGGGCTTTCATGTAACATCAAGCAATATATCCCTTTAGATGCCATCGAGGCAGGTTTTCATGCTTGCCACGAGAACCTTACACTGAGCTTGAAGTTCAAACACTAAAATCATCATAGCTGTGAAGCTGTGTGCTGTTATCAGTTCCTATGCTGCAACTGCTAACAGATTCTTTAATCCTGACTTTGTTAATAGGACTGATCAAAGGAAAGGATCATTTTCTATTAGAGCAATGTTGAGTCCACTGGAAAAAATCAGAAAAAATTTGGAACCATGAATGAGCTTTTATTTTTCTTCAGAAGTTTTGTCCCTTTTCCATAGAAAATAACACTTGTGATGCACTTCCCTTTGAAGACTTTAGAGACATTACTGTTGCTGAAAGAACTGCTCTTAAACCTCACAGGACATACCCTGCACTTGAGACGCTGACAGAACCTCATCAGCTCACAGCCACATTGAACTGTGTGATCGGGGTGGCTCGCAGCCTGGTATCCGGGGGGAAGTGGTTTCCTGAAGGTCCAACGCACCTTCTGCCTCTGCTGATGAGAGCATTGCCGGGGGTAGATCCAAATGACTTCAGCAAGTGTATGGTGAGTGTGTAAATCCCACCTTTTTATAGGATAGTTAGCCAGTAGTTCACCCTAAGAGCTGTCTTATATTCATATGAATAAGTATCTCATGTTTCTCAGCCTGATTTTGTTTCTGCACAGTCTTATTTGTAGTAAGCTAATACCACAAACTCTAACTTCTAATAAAGCTTTTGGCTTGCTGAACAATGCAGAGTGAATCTTTAACACCAGATTGTGATGAGCATCGTACTGGCTTTCTGGGCAGCACTATAAACCAAGATAAAACAGATGTTCCAAAGGTCCTAGCAAATATTCCTGGTCTTTTAAGATCAATAGGAAGACCTTCATTACTAGGTTTTCAATTAATTAGGTCCTAAAAGCCCACATCTTCAATGGGCTTTAGATATACTGTTCAAACAGCATAAAATGATAGGAGTTTTGTAACTTGAAAGTTCAGCACAAAGTATTACCTAGGAAATAGTAATAATAATTACTTAGAAAATATTGAGGGGGGTTTGCACAGTGCTGGAAGTTTTATACAAGAAATCAGAAAGAATTACTGAAGTTTTGGGGTGGAAGAATTAGGCTCTGTATTTTTTGTTAATGGAATGATTTACTTTAGCTGCCATACCTTAACTGCAAGAGCTTTTCAATGTCAGTACAGTAGCACTTACTAAAGAGCTGTTTGCAACTCTCCACAGATTACATTCCAGTTCATTGCAACATTTTCTACTTTGGTGCCTTTAGTAGATTGTTCATCTGTATTGCAAGAAAGAGATGATCTGTCAGAGGTAAGTGCTGTGCAGTTATAAAACCAAAACTATAACCTAGTTTTTAATTGAACTTCCAGTAATGCAGTGATCTCTTCAGAACTGTAACGGGTGTGCTACTCTCTCCTGTATATGAAAAACTAAGTTAAATGAAAACCAAATGCAACAAAAACCCAAACATGTAGATCATGTTTGCTTCAGGTCAGTGTGGTAGAGTGGACATTGGCATGCATATTGGCTATGTATTGTTAGCACTGAGCTTAGTCATAGGGTGTTGTAGAGTTAATGTTATATTCAAACAGTTTAGTATCAATATGTAGCATAATTAAACTCTGAGCTTGCCCTGCGTTGAGCAGGAGGTTGGACCACTTGGTCTCCAGAGGTCCATTGCCATCTGCATGTTTTAAGCTAATAAAATAGCAGCTTTGATGCCATTACATTTTTGAAACTTCTTGTCACCATTAAACATTATGAAAGAGATGATAGTGAAGCTGCAGCTGGTGTGCTACAAATGAGGCAGCAGCAGTGTCCACTGTGGGAGCTGAAACTGCCCTGTTAGAATCATAGATTAGTTGGGTTGGAAAGCACCTTAAGATCATCCAGTTCCAAACCCCCTGCCATAAGCAGGGACACCTCACACT
>JBAFWW010018738.1:0-12526 GCA_036873685.1 Agapornis canus
ACCAAGGACTTTCTGAGTCTCATGCTCTGCCAGGGAGGAGGGGAAGCCAGGAGGAGGCTGGGACAGGAGACCTGACCCAAACTAACCAAAGAGGTATTCCATACCACTGCACATCATTCCCAGTATATAAACGGGTGTCTTCCCTTGTTATTTCCCTTATCATTATCATTATATGTGGCAGCAGCAGTGGTTTGTGTTATACCTTAGTTACTGGACTGTTCTTATTTCAGCCCATGGGAGTTACATTCTTTTGATTCTCCTTCCCATCCCTCCAGGAGCAGGGGGGGAAGAAATGGGGAAGTGAGCGAGCAGCTGCATGGTCCTTGTTGCTGGCTGGGCTTAAACCATGACACAGAGGCAAGGTGGTTTCCTGTGAAGAATGGAAATGAAGTCAAGGGACGCTTGTTTGCCAGTGAGTTCCTACACAAAGGTGCTTAGCTTTCTAGGTTTTCTTCCACAAAATATGTGTGCAGCTCACTTGTTTCTATGATGGGCTCTTCCCAAAGCCTTCTTCAGTGCCTTCTCCATTTGACTGGGTTCCCCAGAGCTGCCTGCGTTTTCTGTCAGCTTCACTGAACGGTCCTGCTAGGCAGAAACTCACTAAGCTCCCTGCTCTGTGCCAGGGGGCTTCGGGCTTGCTCTGCTCTTACTCCTGACCTCTCATCTCACACTGATGGTGAGAGCCTCAGAGGCTCTCCCTGCCCTGAGCACTATGCAGATGGTGAAACCTGGGAGAGCTATCTGTAGACTTGGGATGCTCCTTCAATGCTCCTGGTCATATTCCTGCTGGGGACAGGGTCCTGATTTCCCCTTTTGTCTGAGAAGGGAGTACTTGTAGGTATTGGTTTGGGCTGGCGTCAATGTTTTATCCCATTTCTGCTTTTCTGGAGATTTTACAGCTTTTAAACACACCACCTGAGGGAGCTGTGTTTCTGGGAATGGCTGTACAGCCAATGGACTGTATGATTGGCTGTACAGCCAACAGGCTGCACAGCACTAGGGTGACTGCAAGGCCTGAGTGCTGCTGGCACACCGGTCACTGCAGTAGCCGAAACTTCAGTTTTTGTCAGCTTCAGTGTGATTACAGTAGCCAGAGCCAGTGGAAGTAAATGGCAGAATGAGGTTGTGGCTCCTATTATAGGGGAAGTGTCATTATCTCGAGCCCAAAACTCAACCAGCAAAACTTCAAGCACCCTTGTGCTGAGCTTACAATTTCTATAGACTCTTTTTTTTCTTTTTAGCCAATTAAAAAAGGGACCAGCTTAGCCAGAAGCTAGCCACTGCAGAAGAGGAACCAAGTAACATAATTTTCTTTTTAAAAGGCTCTGACAGGAAGGAAGTGTCTGCACAGCAAGTGACTTGTAGGAGCCTTTAGCCCCTGTAAGAGAAGTTAAATCCTGAGTGTTGGAGGAGTTGCTGGGAGTCCAAGGTGTACCAAAGGAAGGTCCATTTAATAAGAGAAAAAGGGTGAAAATAAATGTTCTCCTCACCCTATTTGTATATCAGACATCTTACTTTGCCTAGGAATTCAGGCCACACATGGACAACATTCAGGCCACATAGTTTCATGCTGCTAAGAACAACAAATATGCTGCTGGTTATTGCTGCCAAAGTACTCGCCCTTATCAGGCTCATACTTGCAGCTCTTCCTTGGCATCCCTGTGCCACAGGGACAGCTTTCCTGGGGTGTATTCTAGGGAAAAGAGTTTGTATGTGTATGTCTCTGAATATCAAATGTTGCCTGTTGATGCTGAGAACATCACATCAATGAAAATGGGTCAGCTTTAGGAAAACAACCAAACTGCAGCTCTGAAGAGTCACAGATGGTGCCACGGTTAGATGGGTTGTCGACAAGCAAGGAGAGGCGTTTCAGGAAGGCAACTGTAGAAGCAGCTGTGAATCTTCTTTCTCTCAGAGCATCTGTGCTAGAGAAGAACATGTGTGATAGAGCACCTGAAGCAAATGCAAGCATGATGTCTTATCTAGAGATGAAAAACTGCACCACTACCAGCGGACACCAAAGCAGATGTCTCAACAAACATACACATACATTAAACAGTGAGAACTGTTGGTCCTCTCCCTGTCCTGTATTTTGAAGGACATGTGCTTCTGAAGCCCCAGTACAAAATTGCACATAGGAATGGTTTACAGGCCTAGGTTGATCAGAAAGAAAGCAAAAGTTCTGCTTCTTCAAGGTGTAAAAAAGATGCTGAATCCTTTTGAAAAAAATCCTGCTGCAGGAGGGTGAGATGGAAGAAGTAATACAGACGATACTTCTCCATGGGACTGGTGAGGCTTAGCCCAGCAGTGCTCTGCACCCTCTCCCAGCTCCAAGTGTTGTGCAGCTGTGTGATACAAGTAGATGGGGCAGTTGCATTTTGGAGTCTGGATTTTCAAGCAGGAACCCAGGCCATGGATCTTTGCCATGGGTCTCTTGGTAGCTTTGGCAAGCTGGACATGTAGTTACCACTACTCCAGTTAGGTGTAACTCAGAGTGAGCCAGGATGGAAGTCCTACTTGAACCATGCCACTGAAAACATTCCCTGGGGGAAACTGTGTGCATGAAGCATGTGAATTTTGTGCTATGCCTGTTTTAGACCCTGAACTGTCCCTTTCCGGGAGTCCTGGGTTAAAGTTTCTACCTTGAGTGATGAATAGCATGGCTGAAGAAGGAGACACAAAGCCAGACCCCTGCTCAAGGGTCAGCTAGCCCATTGCTGCTCAGGGAACTAGTGGCTGCTTGGTCTCACTGAAGGAGAAGAGGAATTTGTGTGCTGGCCATACAATGGCCAAAACATTTTAGGAATGCTGTATGTAAGCACAGCACCTGTTAGCTTTCATCACACACCTTTAGGCAGGGAAGGCAACTTACAGCACAGAACTACCCAACAACTCCTGTACAAGGCCATGTCCTGCAGGATGTGGCCTGAGAGCTTTGTTCAGCTGTCCTATGAGGACAAGAAGTGGAAGCAGCAAGTGCCAGCCTGCAGCAGCCAGTTTGGTGCTGGTGGGAGAGTGGGATGTGCAAGAATATGTTGGTGCTGTCATCTAGTAGGACAAAACCAGCACAACCCAGACATGGTTCTGTGCCCTTCCTCCCATGCCTTTTACTCCTCTCTTGTGCTAATTTACATCCTGACTAATAGGCTTGGGAGCATTTGGGAGCCATAAGGCTTTCTCCTAGAATAGGCAGCAGAAAAGTTGTCACAAGCTTCACGAGCTAATCTGTACTTATGAACATAGTGGGCACGCACGTACCTCTCCCCAGTAAAGTGTGCTTTGTGCCTGTAGGAAAGATCAGCCCAATGCACAAATAGAATAATGGCCCATCTAATTTAGATCATGTTATGCACCCAAGAAGATCTGAATAGTCAAGGCTAGAGATTTTTCTTAAACACTTGATTTCTGTTATTTGTATTCCAAACACAACATCAGTCACTAGTTTCTGTTTGTGATCGCCACTACAATCAAGTTCAAGTTTTGGTTCCTCTTCCAGCTGCTCAGACATGTTCTGCCACTTACAGAGCACGTGCCAAATGTCCCCCTGGTACACTGAGATGACTTGTCTTCTGGAAGACAAAAAGCAGCTTTAAAGGCTCAGAATCTGGGATGTACTCAAGGCTGAATGGCAATGGAAGGGCAGTGGTGGGAATAGGGCCTTGCAGCTCATTTTATGTCTCTCCCAGCCTCTAATGGCTTTGTCCTGTAAGTGCCACACAGCAGAAGGAGTGCTGGAAAATCTGACGATACTAATTCTGGCAGAGGAACTGGAATGCGAACCACAGGCCAGGCAGGGGGCAACAGGGAACTGAAAGCAGCCTCCCAAATCAGACACACTGGCATGGTTTTGTTTTTAGAGATGCCAGGATTTCTTCACTGTGTTTTAAATAGAACTGTATAGCAGTTGGAAGGGACCCCAGAGACCATGTGGTCCAACCCTTCACAGTAAAGGGAACCTAGGTGAGATTATCTGGTACCCTGTCCAGCTGTATCATGCAGACCTCCAGCGACAGGGATTCCACACATCCCTGGGGAGGTTGTGCCAGTAAAAAAATGATACCAAGTTGAAGCCTCTCCCAGTACAATTTGTAAACACTGCCCTTTGTCTGATCCATGGGTCCCCTTATGTTTTAGATCAAAATCATTCATCTTTCCGCTCATAAAATGCTTCTCCCTGTGTGTGATGGAGAGTGATCTTGGCTCGCATCCTTAAGGAAATATAGTTACGAGAGTATGTGTCTCTGCTGGTTCCCATTCATGCTGTCCTCTTCCACCCTTCCTTTCTACCTTTCTCCTTGTCTTTTTCAGGAAGCACATTAACCTGCCTAAGTACAGTAAATGTTTAGTTTCTAAAGGACTCCTGGCTTAATTTATCTTATTCTTTCCTGCTGTGTAAGGCACTCCTTGCTCTGGTTAACTATTTTGGCTCATGGTGTCAACTGTAGCGGCTGCAGCAGCTCAGAGATGCGACCTGATGGTGAGTAAAGGAAGGTCCTGGCGGGATTCCTTTTCCACACATGAGGATGAGGTGGGGTGAGGGGAAAACAAACCAAATCAAACACAAAAAACAAACCCCAGACACATTTGCTCATAGAAGACAGGGTGTTTGGGTCCCGAAAGCTCTGACTTGATCGAGGAGAAACCCCAGCAAGGCCAGAAGAGGGCACCTGAAAACAACTGTTTTGTGCTCGGCCGTGTCTGCTGCTGGGCTCTTCCCTCTCCTTTTTTTGCTCTTCCCAGCCACCCCCCTCCTTTTCTTCACACAAACCCGTTTTCATCTTCATGGGAATGTGCTGCTTGAAAATGTGGCTTGAAAGGAGAGCACAAAGCTCCACTCGGTGTGCGGGCAGCAGCGGGCTGTGCCTCTCCCACCTGCATCCAGCCCCACTTCCTGTGCCCCAAATCCTTCTCCACACCCATGCCCATACTAGTGCCCATTAATATGCTCATCTACAACACGTGCAGGTCTATTGTAACCATGCAGTGATTCAGGGTTCAAAATCAGATCTGGTTTTTTTTGTGGATTTTTCTTTTTGTTTGTTTTCTTTTTTTTTTTTTTTTTTTCCCTTCAAACCGCCCCAAAACATGGAGGTTTCAGTAAAACATCACCTGTGCTCAAACCACAGTGGGGCTTGGAGAAAGGAACAAACCACCCCACCTCAGCAAGCAAGAATGGCAAGCTGAAAGCATGTCTTTTTGAGATGCCACCTCATACTGGCTCCATTTGCTGGTTGGATGTTGCTCCCTGAAAAGCCTGCTTTTCCAAAGGCTGAAATGTTTTAGCCAGAGATCCTACCCATCACACTCCAAATCAGAGGCATCAGGCCTGAGAAATGTACAGAGCCCATCTGCAGTGAGGAGTGGCCACATGCAACACCAGTATCAGACAGATTATGTGTTTGGGGTGAATTTAAACACAGGCAGTCACAGTGCAGCATCCTTGCTATGCTTCTCTTCTGGGAACGTGAGCATCCTGTGGTCTTCCTTCTCTCACATGTGCAGAACTGCATTCTTTTTACCCCAACTCCAAGCACATGCTGTTTTCTCCTCGCTTCTCATGGGTGCTTACAGATTCAAGTGTGAATGCTCTATCAACAAATGCTTTTTACATGCTCTGCTATGAAGCCTTGCTCTATACACTTATGCCCTAACTGTATCACTTTCCTGCAATTCCCTTCCTCAGGTTAGCACCCCTCTCTCTTAGTCGACACATGCACACAATAAACATTTCATGCTCTATAGCTGTGCCCAGAGAGCCCACATATAACTCACACTTATATGTACATCTCCACTTTCTAAGCACAGGGACATTGTCTTCTCTGTAATAAATTATTACAACAAACTGTGCATAGATAGGCACCTTTTCCACAACTTCAAGTATAAATATACTCCTTTTCTTTGCACAGACACACATGCACACACTTACTTTCTGTTCTCCACAACAGACAAGCCTTTGTTGTTAGGCTGTCTCTGCTTCTCTGGTCTTTCTTTCCTGTCTTGTTTCTGACTTGTTTTCCCTAATGCCTGTCTCTCCTGCTTGTTCAGGCTGTCAACTAAGCTGCAAGGAGCTGCAGATGAGCTGCCTGAAATCACATTTGTCCAAAGCCTTTTCCTGCGGTGATGCATGACTTGTTAAAATGGGCTCCATGAGTGCTCTCTTGGTGAGTCCTTTGCCCCATTTCAAGGGTACAAAATGAAGCATTCTGATGGAGCATTTTCCCCTGTGGGGTGCTCTGTGCCAAGGAAATGGGCTCCTGCTCAGGGAGGTGCAATATCCTTCCATTGCTGTTGCAATAGCAAAACCCCTGCTCTTGCCAGGGCAGGCTGGGCCTCCGTACCCAACCTGCATGGGCTTGCCTGCACACATTGGCCCTGGGCAGTGTGCTGCCATTGCCACTGTTGTCGTTTGACAGGTAGGTTGCTCATGTGCTGGAGCTGAGGGAGCAGTGTAAAGCCAGAATGCAACAAGTGGTGAGTGTTGGTGCTTGGCTGTCCAGGAGGGGCTTTGGGTTGGCTCACAGCTGTCAGCAAAGGCTTGTGGTTTTTGGGAGGGCATCGCTCATGGTCGGGGATCCCTGTTGCTGGAATGGGAGGTGGTCAGGCTGTGCTGCAGCACTGGGAAAGGGGAGGTGGTGTGGGTCTCCTCTCACCTCCATCCTAAGCACTCAGCACTGCTCTCTGGCCATTCCTGGAGAGGTTTCTTGCATCTCACTGCTGCCTGGTTTGTCCAGGGCTCTTAAGGACCAGTCTTGCTGGAGCATTTACAAGGGGTGCAGTGTCCATGCTCTGGGGTGCCAGCCTCTGCAGAAGCATAGCCTGAGCCCTGATGAAGGGGCTATAGCCCCAGCCAGATTTCAGGTGCTTTTCCAGTTGATTTCTGCAGTTAAATTACAGCTTCCTGCTGCTTGGAGTGAATCACCTCTGGTTGAGACCGGCTGTAAGGAGGTGTGGAAATGACACTGAGAATTGTTGGCTTTGTGGGATTTGCTTGGTGCAAAACCAGCTTCTGCCTTTGCACACCTGGATGCTAATGGTGTCCTGTCTCAGTGCCAAGGCAATGTGCAGCAAAAAGGGCTGTGCTAAATGTCTCTGTCCCTCTTCTCTGTCTACATTGACCCTAAATGCATCCACCTCTTGTGGGAGGCTCTGCTGAAGCAGGATGAATGGATGCCAACTCACCTGAAAGCAATGTGGTGTACAGTGATGTGGTGTGGGAGGGAGCTTTGCATTTGAACATGCCTCTGACTCCACTGGGAAAGGCACAGCCAGGCTCTGAGAGTGAGTAGTATCTTGTGCTAAGCAGCATTTTTGTTATGAGGGTGACACTGGTGTCAGACTCTCACGTGAAATAGATTCAAAGACAGCTCACTGAGAAGCTGGCCTCCACTGCCTTGTCCTTGCAGTGCTGTGCCAGCAGCCCCCTTGATATTGGACCCAATTCCCCTCCTCTACTGGCCTCAGTCTGCTGGGTTTCTCAGTGAGGTTAAAGTCCTAAATTCGTCTTCACTTTGTTTCCTTTTCTTATTTATTTCTTCTATTCAAAACAGACATGATACAGGAAGCAATGTCCAGCAGATGTACTGCCTGGCCTGCATGGTTTCCTTGGGACAACCTACCTCCTCAGAGCAGTGGCACTGGTACTTCCATTTTTCATCCCTTCATCTCATCCATGTGTTGAGTCACAACAGTTGTGTCAAACAGAGCCAGATTTCACATAAGTTACTGTATTTTTCATCAAGCTCTCTCATCTGCTCAGTTGGGGGATGGCAGCTGATGCTCTGATGGTAGGGAGGATCTCCAGCTTGTTTTGCTCTGCTGCTCCATTTGCCTCCTGCACAGGGTTCCTAGCCAAACCAAAGACAGGACACAAATGTCTCTCACATACAGTAAAGCAATGGCTCCAGCTCCCCAGGCTCCAGCAGCTCGCTGACCTGAGACCTCTGGGCATAAACAAAGTGCAGTGTTAGTGGAAAACTGGTGCAGCCCCGAGAAGATCCCTAGGAAACATGTGAGCCCGAATGGAGCCAGCTGTTCTGTGTGGGAAGGCGAGAGGTTAGCCCGGATGACACAGAGGAGAAAGGCGAGCCAGAGCTGGAGCACATTATTTGTCTTGTGGCTGAGTGCATTGGGCTGGATGTGGGTGAATGGTGCTTGGACACATTTTGAGGAGTGACCCCCAAGGCAAGCTAGAAGAGCTGTAGGTGTCAGCTCTTGTGAAAAGGATGTTGGAAACCCCACAGCCCCAGGAGGCTGATAGAGCAGTGTTTGTAACCATTAGCTCAGTCTTTGCACAAGCTTACTGTAGCCTGCAGTTTTCACAGTGAGAGGCACAACCCTGATAAATGGGTAGCTGGATGCTTTGTCTGATGCACAGCTCCTCCCTTTTCTTCTGGACTGAGATTATGTAACTGATAATCATCCAGACTGCCAAAGGAGACAAAGTCTCTTCCCTATGACTCCTTGCATCCTGAGGAGGTGATTCAGGCTGTAAAGGTCTTTTCAAACATCATCTGTGTTCTGGGTTCTGGGCTAGATGTGACTATGACACTGTGAAACTGCGTGTTAATCAGGTTGATTTGCAGGTGCTAATGGGGAAGCCACAGCTTTTTAACCACCTTTTGAAATACAGTCAAGCTCTGCATGTGTGTTGAGGTAATCTGGACTCACACACTGAAGACCTCCTTCATACCGCTTCCATGGCTTCAAGACTCAACGCAGAGTGTGAGGCAGCATCCTCTCTGTGAAGTGAATTGAAATGGTCCAGTTTTCCTTGCGTCTGGTGTTTCTGCTCCCTGGGTCTCTGAGCACATGCTCTTGGGTGCCCAAACCATTCCCCAGGTTTGCATGAGTTTGCAGCTGTGCTTCCTGCTACTGGTCGGAATGGACATAAAAAGGGAATAAATGCTGGATATTATTTAGCACTTCAGTCAGGTCGTGCTGCAGCCAGGAAGCTCAATAGTTCGTAATAAAGAACATATGGGATCTCATGCAAACATCCTCATTTCCTCTGCCCTTGCTTCCCTGCCTGTGAAATGGAAATAGTAATTCAGTGCCTCAAAGAAGAGTTGTGGGGCTTACTTAGCAAATTAAGATTTGTGAAATGCTCACAGACCAGAAGGGGTGGCAGAAGGGTGTTGTAAGTGCAGGAGCACTGCCAATCTGTCTCCTTCCCTTGCATCTGATGGAAAGGAGATGTTGGGTGGTCTATTTGAATAGCAGGCCATGGTGCAAGGCCTTACCACAAGGGAACTTCTGGGATCCTGTCGTACTGGATGGGGCATAGCATGATAGCCACCCCACAGACCTTGTGGCAACAGTACCTGAGGCGAGATCAGTCCCACTTTAGGAGTTGTCAGATGGTTTCTCTGGCCCTGACATCCTTGTAGCCATCTGGGTCTGTTTCTCACTGCTTGTGTAGGAAACCGGTACCCTCCCATGCAGCTGTCCTTGCACAAGTGTGCTCTATATCAAATGCTGACGCCAAGAGCAGTAGCATTGAAAAAGCCCCAAAACATAAGAATATATCACAAGATATAAATAATGTACAAGTTAAGGCAATATATTTTCCCCCTCCTCCACCTCCTTCTGCTTTTTTTAAGGTGAGGCTTTATATTTTGACTTCAAGGAAAGCAGTAATTTATCTTAGAGCTGGTTTTAAAAAATCATTTTCCTATTCCATACTGACCTTTCTCAGGCAGATGAAAGGAACAAAGAAGAGAGCTGGGTAAGGCAGAAACCCTTCCTCTTCCTCCTCCTCATTCAAGGCACTGCATCCTGCTTCCTCCATCCAATGCTCTTGGCATTGGTTTCTAGGGGAGGAGGACATTGGCTCCATTCTCTTTCCTGACTGACAGGCTCTGACACACACACACACACACACACACACACACACACAGACAGATATGTTGGTTGATATTCTCTTGGTCTGTTTGCTCCTCCTGAGCCCAACACACTGAGGTGATGAGCCTGAGGCTCAAGAGCTTTCAAGAGTGAAAGTTTGGGTTCCCCTAACAGGATGTCCTCTCCAGTTTTCTGTGGCAGGGGTTATAAGATGTTCTTCTGGTCCCTAAAGCCACATGAGAAGCAGGGTGGCTGAGCTGTACTGTGACCAGTGGTGTTTGTGTTTGGTTAGGGCAAGACTGTGTCTCCCAGCATTTAGCATGGCCTGAAAACCTGTAAGATTGAGCACACAGCATGAAGAAGTTGCCCCTGAAACTCCAGCTGCCACTACCTGGCCAGAACAGAAACCAAACAGCTGGCAGAGCTCCAGGGGCCTACAGCGCCAAAGAGGTATCTGCCCGAAGGGCAGGGAAAGAGCTGGTGTTGTTACTGGGCCAGGGACTCGTCCTGGCAATCTGGTGTAGGAGGTGGTGAAAATCTGTCCAAGCTGAGATGCACTGAGCACACCAACTCGCCAGTAAATGAAGTGGCGTTCTGCCAGAGAAATTTTTGCTCAGCAGAAACTATGTGGCTGCATCTGATATGGACTCTGTAAATGGCCATTAGCCTGTTCCAGATGAGAGCAACATAATTGAATTTAAGGAAAAGGCTTAGGAAGGAATAAACTTTTTCTTTTGCATAGTTTCCCAGAAACTTTTTATTTTTTGTCTCCACATGATAGCTGAAAAAGTTGATAGGTTGCAGTTAATACACGGAGACAGGAATAAGAATCAAGGGAGGGCAAATGAGAAGGAAAACTAGGGATGTCCATCTTCACTAGAGCTGGGTGTATGTAACAATAAACGTTCACAAAATGTGCTTGTGAATAAAACATGCAGCCTGTCTTCCTTAGCGATTGTGACCCATTTCATTCCCAAACACTGCTGAAAAAAAAGGATTCCTACCCACAAAGATGTTCATGAAAGCAAGCTATCTTTTAGAGTAATGTGAATAAATATAATTGAATGCTCAGACTGGCATTATTCTCAAAACCGTTTTGAAGAGCCCTATCAGTTGCATAATAGGATCACAGAACAATTCAGCATGATTGCAGATAACTGGCAATGAGAGGATGCTTTTGCTGTGTATGAAGCACGGTGCCTAGCTAGAAGCGATATAGGATGACTTTCATGACCAGTGGCAGAATGTAAACAGTGAGTGAGGAGTACAATATTTACAGCAAAAGGGGTCCCAACTAAACCATATGTTAGAATGCCTTCATGCAAACTGCTTGTCACAGTTACTCGAAAAGCAGACCCATCTGGAAGTAGACAGGTTGCTGACTGATAATTCGGGGACAAGATAACAGGGCCACGTTTGTCAGAGGCTTTATCTGTAGTGAGCAATATGATCAACTTTAATCATATGTGACAGCAATGTGTAGTGTAAAGGTGTGGTCAATCAGTTTGAATTAATCCCTCCATCAATGTCACTGAACTGAAGATCAGGGCAAGCTGGTGTCATTTTCTGACTCAGGACATCACCAAGA
Source organism: Agapornis canus (assembly GCA_036873685.1). NCBI lineage: Eukaryota > Metazoa > Chordata > Aves > Psittaciformes > Psittacidae > Agapornis > Agapornis canus. Next base: position 11,429 of record JBAFWW010018738.1, read on the forward strand.
GCAATGGCTCTCCCCACCTGCAGGTATCCCCACATTTCCTGCACTGGCTTACATTCCTCTTTGTGATCGTTCCCTGCCCATGCTATCAAAGGCAGGGATGGAAAAGAGCTATTGGTTCACACAGAGTCCATTCACCTCTGGCTGTTGCAAGTCTGCTCCAGTGGGTTTTTCATTTTTTCCTGTGTGTAGCAGCAAGTTGCATTTCATAGGCCAAAACGCCTGGGCTTTCTTGGCATCTCCCAGCTGGCTATTACACATTAAATTGTAATTGCACTGACAGGGAGTTTTCCTTTCTGATGGCCTGCCAACATGCTCCCTTTAAAAAAATCATATCTATCGATGTTAGCAGCTTGGGCAGAAAATAATCCAGACAAATGCAGGCTGCCCCATCTTCGGGCCAATTAATCTGAAACAGATATCCAGTGAGAAGGTGATAGAGGAAATGCTGAATGAGATCTGCCGGGAGCGGACAGCAATTTAGCCAGGCTGTAAACTTGCAGTTCAAATGCTGGCAGCAGTGCTCAGTGATTATGGGCTATAGAGAGGGCAGAAGAGGACTCTGCTGCAGTGGGCAATGGATGGTGCATTTACGGGCAGCAGCTACAATGCTAAACACTTCAGGCACCCCAGGGCAAGGTCCATATTGCTGGGTGTTTCTAGAAGAAAGGACCAGCAAAGCTGTTAGGCTAGAATAGCATTCTGGTGGAGATAACAGATTAGTAAAATGCAGAAGAAAAGTCTGCATTGCTCAGACCTCTACCCAAGAAAGAGTTTTCTGTGCAGCACAGCACAGGTAGAGCTTCCACATGCAGGTCTTGGTACTGCAGAGAGCACCCATGGAAAATTAAGAGCATTGCTTTTTGAGCAGAAGTACTTGTAGAAAACTGAGTGGCTGCATGGATGGGGCAGTGTGGACTGCAGCAGAGCCCAAGGGTAGGTGTCCCGGGTTCAGCTGTAGCAGTCATTTTTCTCCTTCTTAGTAGCTGGTGCAGTGCTATGGAAACAGTGCTGATAACACCGATGTTTTTGGTTGTTGCTCAGTAATGTTTACTCTGATCAAGGACCTTTCAGTCTAATGCTCTGCCAGTGGGGAGGGTC
>JBAFWW010018740.1:0-13357 GCA_036873685.1 Agapornis canus
AGGTCCTGCACCTGGGTCAGAGCAATCCCAGGCACAGCTACAGGTTGGGCAGAGAGGAGCAGCAAGTGCAGTACAATGGCTGAGCACCAAAAGGTCCCTGGTAGTTCCCAACATAATTCTCTCCTTTGTGAGCTCATTGCTCATCAGATCCTACATATCTATCGTTCATATGGAAGTGAATCTCCCTTCTTCCCATTCTGCTAGAGCATTTTTGCTGCCTTCTATTCCCTTTCTACAAATGTGCCAGCTCCTCCAGTCCCCATCAACAGCTGTCCAGCTCTGTGACCCTCTACTTCTCTTTCATATTCCTCACTTCTTGCAGCAGGCATGCCCTCAGCTTCAGGTACTTTGCCAACCAATTGATTGTCCTTCTGTAGCTTTCTCCTGCTCCTCCTCAAATCTCATTCTCAGTCTAGTGAGGCAGCCTACTTCCAGCCCTTTTTCAGCACACATGTGCATGCTTGTATCTACATACGTATATGCTTATAGATACATTAGTTTACCAAGAGTGATTAAATCCATTAGCTTCCTTACCCTTCCCTGCACATTAAACCCCATTGGTCTAACTGATGTCTAAATAGACCAACAGCTGGCTCAAAATGCCTATTTAAAACCTAGGAGAGTCTGATACATGTGTGCCCTGTGAATCAGATGTTCTCCAACACATACTGTGAGAGAGATTATATCCTCCAAAAAATCAAATAGCAATTTTAAGCAGCTCTCTTCCTTTGAATATCTGTAAGGTATAGTCATGGCAGCAATCCTCTGCCTACAACAACATTTTTTCCACACTAAAGTGAGGAGGAAGTTCATCTCCTTGACCTGTGTGAACACAATGCAGTATTTCATTTGTGCCTTCTCCAAAATCAATATAATCCATTTTTGCTAGAAACTCAATCAGTTGTGCTCAAATTCAGTCTGAACACTAGGAGCACTTGAAAGTACAATTGCTAGATAGTAGCCCGATGGAAGTCTATGGATTACAGTCTGGACTATCAAGATGAATCAGGCACAACCTGATGGGCAATTTCCCTCCATGGTAGCTCAAAATTCCATGATTATTTATATCTCAAATGCTGCTAATAACACAGATATCTTCTGTAGCCGGCCCAGAAAATACTCATTTGATGCTTCACCAAAGGAATCAATCCAGAGGCAAAGAGATGAAGATAGACTCAGTCACTTGGGAAAAAGAAGGCTGAAAGAAGACCAGAAAGAAACTGCTGATGCCCTTCAAAGTTTTGTCTGAATTACCTACCATCTGCTTGCTGGTGACTTTCTGGTATTTAGCAGCTAGTAATTTCCCAGGCCCATTTCTGCAGTAGAATGTCTGTCTGTGTGGGGGCTTTAAATCACCTGACAAAACAGTGCCAAGAAAATACAAGGCTGATTTTTGCCTCCGACTGTCACTAGGGCTCTGTGAAGAAACTATGTGCCACGATTGATGTAAGTCACCAGATGGACTCCAAGCTCACCAGCCTGCCAGCACCCAGCTTCTGAGACAGACACACATACTTCCACAGCTCCTGTGGCAAGAGGGGTGTGCAGGCAGCATGGTGGGATGAGCCTGTGCCCTCATCTGTGCTTTGCCAACTGCCAGTGGTGGGCCAGCTTCCCAACACCCATCCCGTGATGGCAATAAGCATTCCCTGCACGGGCAGTGGGAAGCGTGGAACAACCAGTTCCTGACCAACTAAGAGTATTGGAAGATTAGGCACTGAGTTTGACCCTAGCAATGGAAGGGTTCACTAAAGGTTGTTTTAAGGGGTTGAATAACACAAAGTCTTTTGGGAAATGACCCCCTGTCTGAGCTATCATCCTACACCACACTGAAGCAGCACAGGAAATTCAAGGCATCCCAGGTCAGCATGAGGATTCTAGAGCACTTATTAGAGTTGATCTTTAAGCAGAAAGTGATGTTCAGCCACAGTTACCAGAGAACCATCACTGCTCTAACAGAATCCTTTTGCACAGGAGCACTGTGCCCTGTGGTCATGGCAGGACTCAATATTCTTGCCTTGTCTACTTGCTGCTCTTTGTGCCCAGGCTAAATTGGACCTGTTACTTTTTTGGAGGAGGATTAGAGCCCTACTGTGCTACCCAAAAGTTAGGGAATTAGGTGAAATGAGGAGAACTTGTAAACAGCTGGTATTTTAAGGGGGCTTAAAGAGGTAGCTTTATCTCAAAGGCAATTCTAGTTCAGGAACTGTCTCAGAATCAGGCCCCAGCGTGGAACTACCCTTCAGCAAGGACTGTGTTCAGGGCAGGCCTTGGTACCAGCCTTAATTAATTGAAATTAATTAAAATGGAATTTATCCTTCCAATAGGGCTTTTTTCTTCTTTTTCCTCAGTAGCAAAAGATTCAGCTGATGCACTGAAAATCCTTGTCCAAATTTCACATTCCTTCAGAAACCTTTTAGAGACAGGAACTTATGCTGTGTAGTAGCTGAAGTCTTGCAGCTGACTCATTCCAACTCATGGATTAACCTGAAGACTGCTCTTTTGTTTTTCTCTTTATTACTTCTGTCTGTTGTTTAGCAAAACCAATTTTAAAGTTAGTGAATAATCGAGAACTCTGCAGCTCTTCAGTCAAGTTTAGCAAGCAAATGTACCCAAAGAAACCCAAAATTTCCACTTCTGTTTTGTACCCAAAAGGCAAAAGAAAAAAGCAAAGCACCTCATTTGTTAATTCTGCAGCCAACACACAGACAGACCTTTTCCCAAGGACAGACATTATTTCTGAGCCTGGTTGTGACCTGATGCAAGCAGCTGAAGCAGCCTCCGCATTTAGTGAATCAATGACAATAATGGACCACAACTATCACAAATCAAAGTAAAAAAAAGCCTATAATGAAAATTTGGAAGTAATTTAGACTAATGGGTCTAAATTGCAAATAGGGTAACTCATTGAAAAAACTGAGAATAGACTGAAACAAAAGAGTAGCAGTCTGGGTTCTATTCAGTTGTTATTTAAGAGAATTCCTAAACAGCAGCAGAACTGGGGCCAGAATTCAAGGCTCCATGTATTCAGCCTTGTCTCTGTCCTTGAGACTATCTTTTGTTTGCTCTGCAAGCCCTGCATTCATTTCTAGGAAAAGCAGAGGAATCAACAAGAATGGTGGTAGCTGTTCCTTTCTACAACTAACCAGCAAGGTTAGCCTATATTCACTGTGAATGTGGTCCTCTCCTACAAGCCTGGATGCCCCCAGGTTGGGAAATGTAATTTCAAGTATAGTAACAGCAATAAAGCTGGTAATAGAGGAATAAAGCAAGTATAATAGCTGCCCTACCTGGACCGAGTATTCACTAAGATGACATGTTAGCCAGCAGAACCAACACCATGGTCAGCATTTCAGAAATTGACACTCATTTGTCAGTGCTTAAGCTCCTTGGGCTGGGTCAGTTTGTCTTGCCCGGAACCAGACTCATACATGTCCAAAGGATCTTTCAGGTCAAACAAGGCATCTTCCTAGTAAGGTGGATGCTGAGTGCAGGGGATCTTTTCTTCCCTTTAGGCTCCAGTATCTGCATTAAGCATCTCATAAAGCGTGTGACCCAGGTCTGCAGATGGAGGCAGAGCTGGGAAAGAACTCAGACGTGCTTAGCTTCCCAAATGTTGCTACATAAGGCACACTTCATAACTTGCTGTATGTGACAAGTTGCTTTGGGCTTTTTAGTTGTCATCCAACAGACAGCATGAAAATTAGCTCTTATTCCAGCACCTTTCTCTGTCTGGCTTCTAGTCTCTTTCTGATGTGAATGCAGGAGCTGGTATGTGCCTTGGTGTAAAAGATAACAATGCATTCAGATACACACAAAAGATTTAAAACTATTTCTTTGTGCTTAAAAAATGAACAGATGCAACTGAAATTCTGCTCAAGAATTCAATTAAATAGAGGAAATAGTGAATATTGTGTCTGCATGAGGTGAGGATAATACATAACTGAGGGTGATTAGAAATTACTCATTTGAATTTTCAGCATATTGAGGCTTGATCCTCTGAAGGTGACAAAGGCAAGGCCTGGACTTTCTAGAGGCTTTTCTGCACCAGCAAATCAGCCTTACTGATGCAGCACGCTGTCCCTGGCCCTTGCCATACTGAGAACAGGATCTTTTCTGTCTGTCATCAATGCCTGGGAAGATTTTCCCAGTTATTTCCAGCATGAAGGCAAAGCATTTCTTAACCAAATTTCTTACACCAGCCCTTTTTTCAGTGCCTACCTCAGCTCTAGGCTCTGCCAGCATGTGCTGGGCTGGCTGTGACTCTCCTGGCAGGCAGGTAGCCCTGTTACAAGCTGAATGGGCTTTAGCACCTTTCTGATTCCAAGCACTGCTGCTCTTGCCTTGGCCTCTGCAAAAGCAGCCCTCCTTCAAATCCAAAGGATGCCCCCGGGAGTGCTCCCATGACCTCCTTCCTACCTCTTCTTGCTTTCTAGTCAGCTAAAGCAGACTGAGTTTGCAAAGCCAGTGTCAAGGTCACACCTGGGTTTGTGCTGACTTGCTGCTGTGATTTGTCACTGCAGGCAAATCACAAGTTCCTATTAGTGCTGCTACCCAAACAGCACATTCCTATAAACAGTCCAACAAACCAAGCTATATGCCCAGTATAACCCAGGAACCACTGAAGAACAGCTGTAACCCAAGCACCTGGGATACAGCACTCCTCATTAGTAAGGAATGTTCTCCAAACCTGCCCAGACACTGAGGGACCCTTCTTTCCTTCCACGCAGGCTTCAATTGTGCAGACTTTTTGTGCTGTTTCCCTCTGCATGGAATTTCCTGGACTTCCATCTGTCAGCAAATCTATTCAGAATAACTTATGCACCGTTTACACCAAACCTGATTCTAGATTTAGAAGAACATGAGCAGTTTTGAGGTTCAACAATCATGGTGCATTTGGGAACAGGGGACACACTGAAGTCTATGTTGTTACATCAGAGAATTAATAACACATTATGCAGCAGTGAGTACTTCTGCATAAGACAGGACCTACAGCTATGATTCTCACAGATCTTCCGCTGCACACAGTCTGTTCAGCTAAAGCAATATCTAATTTCTGAATGCATACTTTTCAAGACTTTCTAATAAGAATATTTATTACTCACATGGCACAAGCTGAAGTTCTGTTTGCAATTTAAATTCCTCTGAAAATATCACAGAAAGTAAAAATCTGTCATGCAAACCTGCAAATCACATAAAGAACTCCAGTAATCCTGACTTTGCTGACCAGAGAGGGTTTGATGTTCAGTTTCCATTGGAAAGCAACATTTACATAAGCTCCAAAAGGAGAGAAAATAAACCAAGTATTTTGTCACAGCCTTCTGCATCCTGGATGGCAAGGCTGGTGGGACACAGCTAGACTGGCCTGTCCCAGCTTAACCAGTTACCCCAAGGGGTTTCAAGCACACATGCTTCTTGGCAAGCACCAGTGATGTTGTAGAGCTTGGATGTCAAGAAGCATTCAGGGAAGAACAGCTGCCATGTTGCTTGGAAAGACCTGATTTCTTTTTCAACATAATGGCAAAATGAAAGATTAGTTTCAGTGCTGGTAGAAAGAATGAGTTCACTGGCACCGCCTGGCTGGGCAGGTGAAATGGTGGTAGGAAAGGTAGAGCAGCAGAACTGCCTTCTTTACAGCTTCCCTGCAGCTGGGTGAACCCTTACCTAAAGGGACCCCTGGTAACAGGCAGTCAACCACTGCCAGACACTATGCCCCAGCTTCCCATCTGAAAGTGCTTTACTGGGGCAATTGGGTACCAGCTCCAGTGCTGCTGAACACCCCTCTGCCCAGGAGCAAGCTGAATAACTAGCAGGTATCCATTGGGTTTGGAGTGATTCCTTATAGAGTTCTCCTCTGAACCAATGGCTTGCGTCCAAAAGAGCCATACAGGGCATTTTCCAAACCCTCAACAGCATGTGATCCATGCTTAGCAGAGTCAGTGCATGTGGATAGGGATGGAGACAAGAGCATTTGCTTCACAACATTGTGCTGTGGTACTGCTGGAGGGGAGAAAACGCCGGTAAGGATCTTCCTGCTAGCACCCAGATACGCTGGGCATAGGACAACTGTTGGGTGTCTCAGCACATTTTGCTCAAAATTGTTTACTGGCTAAAAGACAAACTGCTAAAGCAAAATATGCCAGTGCTAGGAAATACATATCTTGTTCGGGAAAGGTCTGTTGACGGGAACAAATAGCACATGAAAATTGCCTAAGGATATAACTGTATGATGTGTACTTCAGTTCAGAGTCTGAGAAATGTATCACCTGCATCTCATCAGCTGCCTCCTTCTCTCTTCCTACCTGACCAGCTTCCTGCCTGTTTTCTGCTTCAGGTGTTCATTCTGCCAGCAGAGAATTGAGGCAACTAGCCCCAAACCTAATTCAGAACAGGGTCAGACCTTAGAGCTGGTTGTTTAAAACACCCTCATCTCCATGAGTCTTCACTCCTTAGCCCACGCATGGTACACAGGGCGAGCTGGAGGGGAGGAACCTGCTCTCTGAGGGAACATTGCTGAACAACCAAGGTTCCTTCTGGCTATTTGTTGGCCATTTGCTTCTCAGTCTGTTGTTTGTTGGTCTGTTGGAGGGTTTTTAAGTCTATTTGTGTTTCAGTTTAAACTCCCACATAGATTTTGTACTGGTTTTGTGCTGGAGTACAAAACAAATTAATTCCATGTTTACTCATTTCATAAATCACTGACTTGGGAAGGTCTGACAGTGCTTTCTTTCCCTCCTCTTTTGCAGGCTGTTTTCCTAAGGAACCTGAATTATTGCTGTCATGCTGTCTTTGTGTGTATATCCAGATGCATGTAGGTGTGGGGATCTTTTCATTGACTCCAATGTTTTTGATAGAGGACTATTTCCAGGGGGGCCATGAAGTGAAATCCTAACAGTGTTGTCAAAAAGTATATTTGTAGGGCTGAAGAACCCCTGCAATGTGACCGCAGTCCCTTTTAGACACTGAAGAAGTTGCATAGGGAGAGGCATTACCCATGTGGAGTGTAGTGGAGGTGTAGGGCATGGGTTGGACTTGATGATCTTAGAGGTCCCTTTCAACCTAGTGATTCTGTGTGACTATATTGTCCTCATCCTGCTCTTCATTGCACAAACATCTTCTGTTCCTGTTCTGATTGACTGGGAGCAATGGTTAGCAAATAAGGGGTTTTTTTACTTAAATGTAAAACTCAGAGAGAGGGAAACAAAACTGGTATTGGTCAAACAGGTAAAAAAGCCTATAGAGAATCCCTCTTACTGCTGTGTTGGGCAAAGGCGGCTCCAGGTGCCCTGGCCGTGTTGGTCTCTGACCAGAAAGAGACACTGTGGCACATATGGGAGCCCTTCAGAAGCATTTCTAGCTACAGAGATGGCATCGCCCTGGAGTAATAAGCATAGGTTTGGATGTACATCAACATAAGAGTATATAAAGCATGCAAAGGAAGTAACAGATGGAAATGTACTGTCCACCACCATTAAAAACTGGAGGTGAGGGCATGTTCCTAATACAGAGTCATAATTTCAGCAGACAGCTGCCAAGGCCAGAGGTATCACAGCTGTTTATAGCAACTTGGGACCTATTTCATGCTCTTGAAGATGAACAGGGGCCTGCTTTTATTCAGAACAGAACACTCATGATGCAATAAATACAGCAGGGCAAATGCTCACCTAGTGCAAATAAACACAGCTTCACAAAAGCACAGCACAGCTGCTGAGGACTTGCTCCTGTGTAAATGATTTCCTCTCATGACACTATCCAGATTTATTGCTTAAGAGTGACAAAGGATCAATCTTTAATCAAAAGTATAAATCCTAAAATGAATTTAAATTAAAACTATAGAGTCATTTCTCATCTATTGCTCAAGGGGCAACCAGAAATACCAAGCATCTGAACACAAGCAGCAGTGTTCAGTGGTTTCCATTTTCACCCCCATGTACATTTATTAATGCAGTTTTACCAGTATCCCCCCAAAAGAACTCCTAAGATTTGAAAGACTCATAAAATGCATATGCCCAGAAGCAGCTGCATGGATAGGGCAATGAAGATATGGATGTGTGATGTGTCAGCACTATTTGGAAAGAGCTGTATAGATTATCAGCAGCATTATTTTTTCTTTGAGGCATCTTCAGACTTACCAGCCACTCCAAAACACAACTACGATGGCAGAAAATTAGTCTTTCCCTATTTAATAGGCTCTTCAGATTTACTTTTGACACCACTGCTCTTTATCTGAAATAGCCAATTTTATCTTAAAACAGATGCTGGCATCATATGGACCATTACCTGGCTTTATTTACAGCCAGGTTTGACACCAAGTTTGCACACTGCTAGGAGAAGGGGACAGGGTTCGCCTCTGACATGAGCCAAGAGGGAACCAGGGGTTCAGTCTCACACTGACACTACCTGGAGCCTTTTTAGCTGTGGTGAACCCAGACCTCTCTTCAGAGAACTTGGGCATTCAGTACCCAGTTTTGCTGGCAAACAGGCCACAATTAAGAGGGCCACAGGCTCTGTGTGGCCAGAGATGCCGAAGCACAGCCCTTTTCTACATATGACTGTCACACTGAAAGGGGGAGTCTCCTTCCTTGAACCCTTTATATTTGATCAGCCTGTCAGTACCCCAAGAAAGACAAGACCCTTGTGCCCAACTAGAATGTGAGGACTCTCCTAGACATACAACCCTATTGGAGGTGAATTCAAATAACATATTCATGGACCTGCCTTGACAATGTCACCAAGTCAAATCTCTCAATTATTCAAATCTCCAGAAACTTACACAAAAAAAGATGTCAGCTGGAGATTTTCATTATACAGAATGCAAGTTTGGGACAGAAGGGTCAGAAATGGCTGTTGAGAGCACACAGACTGCAAAACCATCCTGAAGCAACAAACAAACCAATTATAATCACTAATGCCAGCTAGATGAGTTGACCATTTAGTGTTCATCAAATAAAGCTCTTTCCCAAGAAGTGTCCCTATGGGGGAGAAGACAAGTTCAGCCCATCAGGTACAATGGAGTCTTGCCCATCTTCTCCTCTGTATTCACTTTTACACTTCTTCTTTACATTCAGGTGGAACTTGAGTGACTCTAGTCATACAGACTTTTGTTACCCGTTGGGGTAAAATTCTCTCACTTCTCTCTTAAAGATATGGTCAATAAACACAGAGCACATACTCAGTAAGGGTTGGTTGTATCTTGAAGTGGGTAGCTTTGGGATGGAGGTGTGTGTGGATATTACAATGAGATTATAAGGAGCAAGGTTCATTTGAGAAAAGCGATTTAACCATCATTGCTGGCTCAAGAAGGGACATCATCTCCTTGATTTTCCACTGACAGCTGCTCTGTGAATTATCAGCTGCATGGTACCATCACATTCCTATCGCTGTATGCCTGTCCTTGGCAGAAAGAGAAGCGGAACAGCTCTCTTTTGCCTGGTCAGTCACACCTCAAACCCTGTATTTAAAACCTCTGTCTTGCTATTAATTCTTTCCCAAGTCTGAATCATTGTCTAAAAAGTCCACAAATTCCTGCTAATACTAAACAGTATTAGCTATAACAATATTATGATTGTTTTGTTCTTCATACAGCCAACAATTATTAAGCCCAGATGGAAAAACTGTGAAAGTAACTCCCAAAATATTTTCCAAAATGATAAACACCAACCTACAAACATCACTAAATTGCTGAAAAGCTCTGACAATCTCACTGAAAAAACACTTACTGCCCTGCAAAACCAGAGAGTTCTTAAAATGAACAGGCTACTCTTTTCCATCACAGTATATTAAAGAAATACATTCCAAGTGGAAGGTGTCCATGCCTGTGGGAGGGGGTTGGAACTGGATGAACTTTAAGGTCCCTTTCCAACCTAAACCAGCCTGGAGTTCTACGATTCTAATTTTTACATGTTAAGGTTGTAATCCCAGAAAGCTACACAGATTTGTTTCTTTAGGGCAGCTGACCCATGCACACTTAGGTCAATGCAAAAAATATGGCACGTAAAATCAGTCACACTTATCTGAACCTGGGGAGTGCATTAGTGTTGAAGTTCCTGCTTGGAGGACTGAAAATACAAACAAGGGAACTCCAATCCAAAGCAATAGATTAGTTTTATCTGAATAAGATTTTATAATTATTTGCAGGTTTTTTTCCTTCATTCAGTGGTTCACAGTAAGTTTTCTGGTTGGAAACGACCTTAAAGCTCATGCAGTTTCCAACCTCTCCCACAGGCAGGGACGCCTTCCACTAGGACCAGGCTGCTCCAAGGCCCCTGTGTCCAACCTGGCCTTGAACACTGCCAGGGATGGGGCAGCCACAGCTTCTCTGGGCACCCTGTGCCAGGGCCTCAGTTCCCTGATAGGGAACAGCTTCTGCCTTAGATCTAACCTGAACCTGCCCTGTTTCAGTTTGAACCCATCATCCCTTGTCCTATCCCTGCAGTCCCTGATGAAGAGCCCCTCCTCAGCACCCTCATAGGCAACAACTCTGACACTGAGGATTTCTCTACAGCCATGTGAAGCCGCTCATGGGGAGTACGTTGAGAAATCAGGAAGGATGCTTCCATGTTCCTGCTAAGCCCTGACACAAAGATGTAGCTCAGAAACCAGTGTGCCAACCACATGTCTTTAGCTCATTGTCACAGGTCTTCATACCAGATAAATATTCTTTGTAATGTATCCTTGTAATGACTGGCAGTGCCTGCCTAATGTGACAATTGGTGCATTTGCAAGTGTTATATTCCTTGATATTTTAATCTTTATTTATGCAGGGACTCAAACCAATAGTTTCCACTGAATCCCCAGCTCTGACAACATCTAAACTTGCTTCAGATATACCAGCAACTGATTCTTTCTTGGGTAAAAACAAGGTGCCAGACCTACAGAAACTTTTTCAGGTAATGAAAAACTAGAGTAACTTAAAGAAAACAAGAGTGAGACATACCTTTCCCTACTTTAATGTAGCTAACTACCTCTGTCATTCTACTAGGCCAGCATTTTGTAAAGTCTAGTTAAGAAAGTGTCAAGTATGGTATAACCTGTATACTTGTACTGTACTAGAAGGTAGTATATGCCTTAGAGAGGAGATGAATACAGGAAGTGGAAAGTCCAGTAACATTGTCTGCCTTTTCCCTGGCTTCAGAAGATTCTTAGTGTTATTTGACAACTGGAAACACTTTCTGCCTGGGAATCCAAGTGTCTGCCTTAAGGCAGATCTGAAGGAGCAGAGCAGATCATTACTGTTGTGTGTATACTTCGAAGCTGTTTATAAGGCAGTAGAAAAGCACAGTGAAGTTCTCAAAGCCAGTTTGTTAGGTATGCAGTTTCTAAGTGTACTTGGACTTTTCATAAAACAAAACGGTTAATTCTTAAGAGAGTTCAAACGTGCTTTATAATGTTCCCTCTTCTCTCCTAACCTGCTGCTTGCATTTGGAATGTGTTGGGCTGACTTGGTGAATCCCTTTTTCTATATATCTTTTCACATTCATTTCTTAGTGACACTTTTCCCATCCAGATCCTCTTGAGAAATATGGCAAGATACGTTCTCTCTGCCTGCACTTAACGGCTGTGGCTACTAAATTAACTTGCCTTTGCATTGTCTTGCTAAATGAACACTACGTAATAGCCTCGATTGCAGCTGGCCTATTTGTCAGGAGGTTCCCCATGTGGAATTCTTTTAATTCACCCGAATTAAGCTTGCTCCTTACAGTGTTGATATGGGTCTTCACTTCCTGTTTTGTTTTGTGTTTCGCTCCTCCCCACAGAAACCAGATGGGCTGCCAGTACATCTGAAACGAGGAGTTCCAGACAGGCTGCTTTATCGGACCACTATGGCTCTAACAATAGGCGGGACAATCTACTGTCTAGTAGCACTGTACATGGCCTCACAACCAAGAAACCAAAAGTAAATGAACCACAACTTATGGGACTCATGCCACTTCTCTGAAGGACCTCCTGCATGTATCTGCACTCACTTTCATTCAGTGATCATGTGGGGTTCGTTATTCAGGTCACATTTCTCAGAGAATGTAAACCAACATAAAGACATATTTTAACATGGTTTCAGCTTTGTACTTGTTGTCTTGCAGGAGCGTGTGGATAGTTGGGGAAAGTGAAGCTTTTTCTTCCTTCCAGCTTAAACAATTAGAGGGAGGACAGGAGGAATGCTTTGTGGCTGTGCTCCACATTCCTTAGTTGGGGGGAAGGAGGGCGCTGCTGCTGCATTTCAGAAGAATAACAGCAAATCATTTCATTATTAACAACATGTTGGGAGCCTGTTTCTGTCATACACAGCTCAGTTTACAGAAGCAGGTGGCAGTGGAACTTCTCCAAGTGCTGGTATATCATAAATAACATTAGCATCACCGTATGTGGCAGAGGGCACCAGTGTTGTAGCATCAGTTATACCAGGTTTTGGACCTTCATTTGTCAAACTGTCTCACTGTGCAAGAAAGGTAACTACACGAGTAATAAAAGAGGCAACTCTTGAAAAGTTCCAGCCTACTTCAGCTGGCTCGACAGTGCAGTAAACATATTGGTACACTTTTGGGTTAAGTTCTACACAGATCTCAAGGCAGACAACTGGTTCAGTCACCTTGCTGCAGTGTTTTTGAGATGGTAATCCTCTTAAAACCCTCTCTCAAAACTCACTGGGTGTGTAACTGTAAGTTTTGATTACAAGTCACTGTCATAACTCAGCTGCCTATTATTTTCAATGCACACATGTAGCTATTTATGTACACAAATAGAAGCACATTTCCTTTGCTGTGTTGAGTGTAAGAGAGAAGCCAGTAAACCTTTGTATTCATTCTCTTTCCTTTATAATACAGCCTTGAACTGCAAGTTTCACACAAGTCTTAAATAAAAGCATCCTCCAATTTGATAGATCCTCCTCTGACTACGAACGTCAAGTGTTCACTCGTGGTCACCCAGGCTATGGATAAGCATGGCTTCACTGGCTTCTGTAAAGGCCCATCTCTTTCAGAACCGTGCAGAAACCGCTTTCCATATAAATAATCAAAACCATTAATAAAGGAACCTGAAATTCTCTTCTTCTTCAGTCTTTTACTAAAAATATTCTGACTTTTTCTCCAGTCCAGTTATACCAAAACCTAATCATGTTATTTCCATAGGGGGGAAAAAAGAGGAGGGCTGGGGCTGCAGCACCTCCTGTATGGAGTTAGGCTGAGAACACTGGGGTTGTTCAGCCTGGAGCAGAGAAGCTGCCTGGAGAGCTCAGAGCAGCTTCCAGTGTCCGAAGGGGGCTACAAGGATGCTGGAGGGGGGCTCTTCATCAGGGACTGCAGCCACAGGACAAGGGGTGCTGGGTTCAGACTGGAACAGGGCAAGTTCAGGTTAGAGCTAA
>JBAFWW010018744.1:6652-17601 GCA_036873685.1 Agapornis canus
CGTCAATTGTCTTCTGAATTAAACTCCACAGGATCTCTTCACTCAAATATCGGAAATGTTTGATTTTCTTTAAATTTAATCTGTAACGAAACAGTGAGCAAAAATCTCTATAAAATCATTCGGCACAAACCCCCAAATATACTGACTTCCAATATTTTGGGGGATTCTCAAAGAAAGAATACATAAATATGCATTTCCCCAGCTATTGGACACCCCTCCAAGATATATTCTACCTGATAAAACTGGGAGTCACATGTTGTTATCATTCCTTTTTCTTTCCCTTCTCCCATCCATCCACAACCACCACCAGCTTCAAAACCCAACTTCACCTCATCTTCACCCCATCTTTAGACTATTAAGCAGCCTATAGCAATGTCATACCCCAGATTAGCTGAATTTCAGCCTCATAGTTTATCTTCTCATCTCCCTCCTGTCCAGAGAAGGAATACAAAATCCTTCCTTTAATGTATCAGCCCCAGTGTGCATGCATGTAAGCATCAGTAAAAATCAAATGCTTTTTCAGTTCTCCCTGGTTCAGTCATCCAAAATCCTGTGGCCTGTTCCCCAGCTGTGTAATCACAGAAAGTTTGCTACTCTCATCACTTCTTGCAGATGAAGGTCCTGACAGC
This sequence comes from Agapornis canus, assembly GCA_036873685.1. NCBI lineage: Eukaryota > Metazoa > Chordata > Aves > Psittaciformes > Psittacidae > Agapornis > Agapornis canus. The sequence goes on from JBAFWW010018744.1 coordinate 7,282, forward strand.
ACCTCAAGCTATTACCCTGTTCAGGCAGAGTGTGAAATGGAAGATTTAAGATTCATACTTTCTGTGTATAGTTGCTGATCTGTATCCAAAAGTCTTGCAAATGATCTGAGCTCAAGTCCATCATTTAAGGAACAGAGAAGGAGAGAAGGGGAAGAAAAAAAGAGTATAAAATAAAAGCAGGAAGCATTCTGGATCTTTTCTGTGAAGAGTCTGTTTACCTTCTGAAGTTAAATCGTATCCTGGAGGAGTCACACTCCCTCCTGACTGGATACAGGGAAATTATATTTTGCAAGCATTAGTAACTATTTTTGGAGATAAATCTGGAGATTTGTTCTGAGGATGTTCACAAGCCATTTCACTTAGCTGCTCACTAGGCAGACACTGTAACCAGGTGCCTAATTCTAAGCATACGAGTTACATGCTGATTTGATCAGGATTGCTCTGGCACCCAGGATACTTGATCAATCCATGCATGAAAAAAAGATGTAAATTATAAACAGTGGAGGAAGCACTAGTCAGTTTTCAGTTTTAAGAGAATTTGAAGGAAGCTGAACATGAGATTATATATAAAAATTCAGGTCCATATAGGGATATCCAAATAGCAATAATACTGAAAACAGTTTTACCACTGAATTTGTTAGAGATAAGGAAGGAAAAAACTAAAGCACAGAAATAACTGAGCAATTGTTGGTATATTCTGCTGATCAGAAAAAGAAACCTAGAGAAAAGCCCGAAATCACAGTTCTAAATGCCTCAATTAAGTATCATAAGAGACAGCCAAAAGACCTCTCACCCTGGAAGTAATCTGGTAAAAAAAGGTAGAAAAAAAAACATAGATATCTACTTTCTACTGCAATGAAATGATCTGAAAGAAAAAGACATGCTTACTTATCCTCACCAAAATCACAAAAATACTTGTCTCAAACTTCCTTTCCCTTTAACAACTTCACTTTTCCACAGAAGCATAATTTCTATTTTCTCCCTAATTTTAGATTAATCATGCTGGGGTTTGTGTGTGTGTGGAGAAGAGTTTATTCATTTGTTCTTTGTTGGGTTTTTTTTGTTTGTTTGTTTGTTTTTTCTTTTTTTGTTTGTTTTGTTGGGTTTTTTTGTTTGTTTGTTTGTTTTTTAAATTTATTTGCTTTTATTAAAATGTAAGATACTCTTCAGAGCAAGACAGAGATATTCATTACATTTTTGGAGAAACTCTTGTTGCACATATAGCAAAACAGGGCTTTCTCTAACTCCCTGAAATTCCCAGCGTCTACCACAGTAAAAGAATAATCATAAAAATAGAAGGATTGGAAAAGAAAGTATTAGAGAGACACTGAAAAAAAAGTCCAGAGTAAAACTATATATGAAGTTGGATATAGGCGAGTTTTGTCCCAGGAAGAATCAATAAAGGCAATCATGTACAATCAACACTTATGTGGATTTAAGTCACATGACTCTAAAGCTTTAAATAGAGATGCATTAAAGCAGATGGCAGCTTGTGGAGGAAAAGCATAGGTGCAAGAAGTGCTGTCCTTTGAGGAGATTTCACAGAGGTGTTATTGGCAGGGAGAATATTTTTTTCCTCTCCTCCAGAATTGAAAGAGACAGGTTTCTGAGAAAATCATAGCCAAAGACAGAAGTTGTAGGGGGTTGTATGAACAAGGCATTTCAGAGATATTTAAGTGCATTTATATGCAGTATGGCTCAATGAGGAGAAAAAGAAAGGGGCTTGAAGCCCTTCTGTCAAGCTGTTCTCCTTCCTTTCTTCCTCTTTCTTTTTTTTTCCCGCCTTCCTTTCACAGCCAATTTGCTGCAAGTTGGATCTTGAAAAGAACGTGCTGACATCTAGCAGTGTGGCTAACCTGTTAGGGAGCTTTTTAATATTTATATACTATATCCCCTGATAAGATTGCCTTCTTCTGAATAAAGTCATGCATCTCTCCTTGGGGACCTTTTAGAATATTTTTGTATCTTAAATCTGCATTTATCTTTACATTTTTGTTTCTATTCAGTAGTCACTTTGTTTTGCTTTTTTTCCTCCCTTTTTTAATGATTGATATTTCATCCATTCCTTGGTGTTTCATCTGCTCAAATAGATTTAGTCTTGCATTTTAAATTTGAATAAAATAACAAAATAGCTTCATTATGTTGGGGGAAAACTCAGGGAAGTAGGTGTACTTAGCTGCCACCTCCTCTTGGAGCTAAATGAGAAAGCAATTAAATGACCCTTTGTTTGGAAGCAGCTGAAACAATGTTAGACTCTGCCCCAATACAGGTTGCACATAAAATAAATCCCAAAACTGGACTATGTGGGTGGAAAATGGAAAATTCACAGTAGTATGAATCAGAATATAGCAGTGGTGGGGATAGGGGAGTGTCAATATTTTGCAACTGTAGAGAGAAATGATGGGAAGAAAAGGGTGAAGGGACAGAAGCAGAAACAGAAGCAATAGGAAAGAGAAATGCAGACAGAAAAGGCCTGAAAATAGGGCTAAGAAAAAGATAAAATAAAGGCATAAGTGAGGGAGGAAGAAAGAAAGAAACTACATTTTTTTTTTCCTTGACTCCAGTCTTCCTATGTTCCAAAGTCAAGCTTATACATGTGTTCAAGTCAATAAACAGGAAAAAAAATTAACATCTTGCTCCATCTCATTTCTGGAGTTAAGCAAGATCCAGACCCACTCTATTCTTTTCCATGGATTGTTTGGATGAGAAGAATTATCTTTTTGCTGTCTTTGCAGAGGATTGATATATGGGGTTCTGTCTGTATCATAGAGAGGTTGCATAGGTGGACAGGGTTTATTTCATCCCTGAGATGGCTCTGAAGGAAAACCAAGTGTCAGCATTTATATGGTAAAATTTTCATCCCTGGTAGGTCTGTCTGAATTTGCATTTAACTACAGACATTGAAAAATTTTCCCCAAACTACTTCAAAAAAAAGTAGCTTTTTATTCATTAGGGATTTAAAATTGGAGAGGACCTTCTTGGTCACTAAGGTCAATTCCTTATTTTTCTTTGTTGTTTTCTTAATTAAATTGCTAAACATCCTCATGACCCACTAAACATGGTTGTCTCTGCTTGTTTGCTGTGCTGGTCTGATTGTGAGACAATTTCCCTGCTTTGATTGTTTGATACTGTTCATTTATGAACCTTCCCAATTTTTCAACTTTTATCAATAATAAAATTGGAAGCATTACCTATGAGATTTCCAGAGATGAACAGAAACTTTTCATTTGGAGTCTGAATGCAATTTTGCCATTTTATGTTTATTCCTTTTCAATCTTCTTCCTTTAGATCTGATATTTTCTCTTCCAGTCATTTTTTTATGTTAAGTGAGGAATTGTTCACTTTCGATATGGAGAAGTAACTGTGTCTGTATTAGTATCTGACAACCAGCTGCTATTTAATTTTGGCTGATATGCACTGTATTCCTTTTGCTGTTCTGATATTTAAATTGCATTAGAAAAGGGAAAGGGAAGGGAAAGGAAGTGGAAAAGAGGAAAGAGAAAAAGAAAGGGAAAGGTAAAAGGAAAAGGAAAGGGACAGGAAAAAGAAAAAGGAAATGGAAAATGATAGGAAATTGAAAGTAAAAGGGAAAGGGAAAGGTGTAGGGAAGGGAAAAGGGAAGGGAAGAGAAAAGGAAAAAGAAAAGGAAAGGGAAAGGGAAAGGAAAAGGAAAAGGGAAAAGGAAAGGGAAAGGGAAAAGGAAAATGAAAGGGAAAGTAAAGGAAACTTTACAGCAAATAATAGAATTCAATATTGCATGACATAATTGAAAATATCTGAGAGTTACCCAGTCTTCTTTTAAGACCTTAGCATTTGCTAATGTCAACCTAGAATATTGAAAACTGAGCAAAACTTCCTATTGAATTTACTTTCAGATTGTGTTGCTTGGTTTTACTGTGATATTCTTAATTGAGATTTTTACTACTTAAATGTGCTTTCTTCCAGTCTGCTTTCTTTTAGTCTTCTTTTTTCCTGCTTCCCACTTTCCTCTTAGCTGTATTGAGTGTTATGGAGGATGGAAAGTGAGGAAGAATAAATATTAGAAAAACACCACTGGAAAAATATAAAGTAGTTGATATCCTTGTTTATTTGTTTTTCAGCAGCAACTCAGAGATGTCACACTGCACATCACAGTTTAAAAACACAAGCAAGCTCCAAACGGTCCTTTAAACACCAAAGGTAAAGAAACAGATTCAGTAATTTCTTTTAATCATCACAAAATGCTCAAGTACTGGAGAGATTTAGGATAACAACAGTGTGGCTGGAAGAGTAGATACCACACACTGAGCACCAGCTTACAGCATTCTCTGGGTTGGGTTTTCAGGGCAAAGAGTGGGTATGTGTGAGGAAAAGCCCTTACAGGAAGGCTACTTCTTTTATATTTTAAAAATTACCTCTTATTAGCCCCTCCATGGAATGTGGAATCAATGCCTTTATCACCTTTGAACCTTCCAACAAGCACTCTTCGTGCCACCTTGACCATCATTCCCCTCACAGGAACAGGACCAAAGGGCATAGGAAGTCTCTGAGGATATGCTTTCTCTTCAAAGGAAGCATTTTACACAGCTAGCCCTCTGCACCAAGCAAGAGATGTGTTTCTATTTCACTGCCTATTTGACCAGACACTAATTCATAGTATATTTCTCCTCCCCACTCACCCGTGTATACAGAACATGATAGATTTATTGGGCCATGTCTACACCTGGTGCAAATTGGCATTGCTATGCTGATTCCTGTGGATCTGTGTTGATTTATGCCAGCTGAGGATCTGGTCCATTTTCATGATATTTGAACATCAATCCTTGCATCCTCTTTTCCCATCCATAGGTTTTTCCTGTTGCTCCTTTGAGAAGAAAATGAAAATGTGTTAAGGGGCTGTCAATAGCCCAGGGAAGAATTTGCTTTTCATTCTTTGTGACTAGGGTATCTCCTGTTTATTTCCATGGCAGGTCCCACGCAAGGTTCTTCAAAACTTGTCATGTCTTCTTGAGGATGTCAGCTCCTCTTGCAGACTGAAACATTAACAGGGGAAGTTATTAGCTATTCTCTTTACATACTGCCTTTCTTTATAACTGAATTAAAAGGATGAATGCTGGTCATTAAAAGAAATAATGAGTTTTAGAAAGTGAAAATGAAACTGAAAAATCCAAAAAGAAATCTGATATAAGCAGAGAGGTCAATGGAGAAGAAGAACAAAAAGAAAGAGGAAGACACAGAAGAGCAAAAAGAGCAAAGAAAGAACAAAAGGAGGGGGAGGAGAGCAATAAAAAAACCCAACCTGTCAAGTGTTCTTCTTGACTCTGTCTTTCTTGTTTATAGCTGATGAACCTTTGTTACAGTTTTTCTTTGGGGAAAAAAATATAAAAAATCTGATTATTCTTAATATAGAATCATTTCTTTTTTTCTTTCATTCTGCTGATAAAATAAAAACCCGAAAGGAGTTAATAATTGATGCAAAGATTTTACTTATACTTATCCATCTGCTTTCAACAGTTTGAGTAATTGATTTTGTCAGCTTGAGCTCATGCAGGCTCATTATAATATACTGTGTCTTTAGTTTACTTGGTTGAATCCTCTCTATCTGAAGTTTCAGGAAGCAAAGTTAGTTAGATAAGCAAAACTGTCCTACTGAGATAACAGAATCACAGAATTACCAGGTTGGAAAAGACCTCTAAGGTCATCAAGTCCAACCCATGCCCTAAACCTCCACTAAACCATGTCATCAAGTTCTATATCCAGTCTTTTTTTAAACACATACAGGGGAAGAATAACCTCCTTGTTTCTGCTGGCCACGCCATTCCTAATACAGGCCAGAATGCCACTGGCCTTCTTGGCAAACCAGGGCACACTGCTGGCTCATGTTCAGCTGGCTGTCTACCAATACCTTCAAGTCCCTTTCTTCCTGTACACTGTCCAGCCACATTGTCCCCAACTTGTAACAATGCAGAGGGTTTTTGTAGCCAAAATGCAGGACTCAGCACTTAGACTTATTAAATTTCATCCAGCCTGGCCTCAAACGCTGCCAGGGATGGAGCATTCACAACCTCCCTGTTCAACCCATTCCAGTGCCTCACCACCCTCACAGGAAAGAATGTCTTCCTTATATCTAGCCTAAAATACCCAAGATCTTCTAACTCATAAATTCAGGAGAGACTCCTTTAACAAAAGTGTAAGAAACTAAACAGAAGAATCAGGAGAGAGCAAGCTAACTGTACAAGAGACTTTGTAATTCTGTTATTGGAAAATTTTCACAAAGAAAATCTGAAGTATTGTGACGAAAAGCTGGTAATTAATAAAACAACAGATCAACAGGGTTGAGAACAATTTTTTTTTTTAAAATAAGGTTTTGGGGGAGAAATAATTGAAAGATGTAAAATGCAGAATCTGAGGTTATTGGGGGAGATCTGTTCTCAGCTCTCACCTCAGTATTAGGTCCCTCAGTTCTCCACAGCATTACATGAATTTTGTGTCAAAGCAAATATACATCTGTAGACAGTGTTTATATGACATCAATCCAGTAAGAATCTGTGAAGAAATAAGCATTAGATTCAAATGTTTGCTTGAGATGAGATTGTCATGATGCCAGGACAGTTTATTTCTACTTATCTAGTACTGTTGTTCGAGGAAGAGGTTCACTATTTTAATGCTATCATTGCCATCTGTTGTCTAATTGGGGGAAAAAAAAGAAAACTTAGAAATCAAGAAGAATATTGAAAACCAGGAAAAGTTTATTGTATCGGAAATGAACAACGAAAGCGGTATAAAAATGAATAAACCACTCAGTATTAAGACATGTAAAGAGACACACACCTGGAATGGATTCTGGTTTGCCAGGAACTAATTGTCTTCTAGAATTTATCTCAGATTGTTGCTTTAATTGAAGTCACATAAAGCAGGTACTTGCTCAACTATGAGTAACTGGGAAATATTATTTAAATTGTCATTCATAAACTTAATAAGATTGAAATATTTTATAAAATAACACTGGTTGCTCTTTGCATGATTCTGTGAAATTTCACATGCATTTTATGTGTTTACAAAATAGACTAAAGTTCTTTTCACATTCACAAAAATCCTATAACTGATGAAAACGTGCCTCTTTTTCTTTTGTGGTGAGAGTCCAGATTTTATTTATAAGATAGGGAGGGAGCACAGCCAGGACACATGATCTAAACTAGCCAAATGGATATTCCATACCACAGAACATCATGCTCACTACATAAACTGTGAGGAGTTGGCCAGTAGGGTCCAATTGGTGCCTGGAGAAGGGCTGGGAATCAGCCAGCAAGTGGTGAGCAATTGTACTGTGCAGAACTTGCCTTTGTTTTTTGTTTGTTTTATTCCTTTTCATAGATTTCCTTTTATAGCTATTATTATAATATTTTACTTTATTTCAATTATTAAACTGTTCTTACCTCAACCCATGGGGTTTACCTTTTTTTTTTTTTTTTTTTTTTTTTTTCCTCAGTATCCTGCTGGGGGCAGGTGGAGTCATTGAGCAGCTGCATGGTACTTGATTGCCAGCTGGACTTAAACCACAACATCTGCTTTTGTCAACTGACACAAGTTCTGGTGACACACAGCCCAGGTCTGTCCTCAGGTCTCATCTACCCAAAATGGTCTTGGCAAATACTTACCTTCAGGAGCTTAATTCAGCCCTTTAGTCTTCTGACTGCTCTGATTAGTCAGTGCAGGGAAGTAGGTTCATCCAGAGAAAATTTCAAAGGAGAGGTTGAACACAGAAGATCTTTAAGGTGCCCCTCTAAAAGAAGTGATCCTCTTTCCATTGATTTTTGAAGGGATTCGGGGAAAACTAGCCAGCTAAGGCATATAGTCAAGTTCAGCGTTAAGCTATCAGTGATAGGAATATGCTCAAAATTTTAGTAGTATTCGTTCACTCTTACAGCAACAATACTGCAAATGGGTATTTGCTGTGGATGACTTCCTATCACACACTGTGATAGTCACAGGAAGGTACTGTGTATCTGATGCACACTTCTGTTAATTTGCTTTGTGCTGAAAGTATAAGAGTACCTCCTACAGTCTTGGCCATAGGAACACCTTTATTCCTGTTATCAGAAGTAGCACTAAATCAGTGGTAACAGTGGCAGAAAATTTTAGCAAAAGAAACCTTCAAATATATGTCATAGGAGAAAACCTCTATTTCTGTTGCTTGAAGTAGCTGGCAGACTTCATAGATCACTGTACATACTACAGCATGACTTAAAAGGTACTTCTTTCTAAGAAGCATAAATTGATACTAACTGGTTTATTAACTTATCTAATGTAAGTACTGCATTCCTTCAAGTTCAGCTTATTTTATAAAAATATTAGGGCTATTCTACTCTGCTTAGTAAAGCAGACAAGCTGGTTGTGTAGATAGCTTCAGAGATCTGCCAGAACAGAGGCTGTCATATTTTACAATGTCAAGCTAGATTTAGCTGTAGCCAGAGAAACCACATTTTTCCTGCTCAACCCTGACTACTGGGAGATTAAAAAAGGAAAAAAGTGTCCTTTCATTTTTTTTAATAGGGAACGAACTTGTTAGAGGACTACCAAGATCTAACATTCAAGTATTTCATGACTGGAATAAGCAGTACTAGGTCACCAAAACCATATTATGCTGTGATGGGGGAGTAAAGAGAGTCTTTGCCACTCTCTGTGTCTCTCATTATCATTTCTAACCTACTCAACACAGCCTGGAATTGCTAAGCAGTATTATACTGAGCCATGCTGCCTTTGATCACTGTTTGTACTCTTACTGTGTTTGCTGCCTGAGTGTGACTCATTTTGCCAGAAGTGATTTATCATTGCTGCCCTCTCACCCAGCAAGGTGCACCACAGTCACTGTAGTCAGGCTTAAGCTGTGTAGAGATATACTTTGAATTTCAAGAGGTTTGAGTAATGGATGTAACATCTCTGATGTCATATACGTGCAGGTTTTGTTCTTTTTTGAATTGCACTGGATTTGGAAAAAGTTAGAAGAATAAAATGTCTGATCTACTTGTGCCCTATTTCCATTGGAATTTTCAGTGTTTCATAGTATACACTGATCAGTATCTTTCAAGCTATGCTCACGTATTTAACTTATGTATGAAAAATTTAAATGGGCTAAAATTCCCCCAAAAGAGAAAAGAAAAAAGTCAGACTAGTCTCTCATCATAATTACAGGCAAAGTGGCTTTGTAATTTTTTTTCCTAAGAAATGTACCTGATATAGAATTTAATTCTGCAAAAATTCTGCTTAGAACAGCAGGATTTTCAGATGTATGGGAATGTTAATTTACGAACTTTCATTGTGAAAATGTAATATTTGCATGCACTCTGAAACTATAGTGCATTTGCAATGACCCATGAGATAACATATTTATGCAGGAGTTGAAATATCCTTGCTATAAGTAAAATAATTGAGAATCCCAATGCTGAAAAAAAGTCACTTTCATTTAATATCAGATTGAAATGTAAAGGAACCTAGTTATTCAGTGACAATATTGCAAAATTTTCAAACTTGACCAATAGCTCAAGCACCTTCAGGTATACTTGGTCATACCAATATACAGAAAATTCATCCCTCTGAATATGGTTTTCATGTACAAATCCATAAGTGGAAGCATACACTTAGCTTGTATTCTTTACATTTATTCTTTACATGTATTCTTCTAAAATTCTGACCTAAAAGATTTTACCAGTTTGACAGTTGTTAAATATTGTTATAGAGATCTGTATTTAGGAAAGTTTTTGCTTTTACTTAAGGTACTAAAAAGCAGTCTGATTTCCACTCTCACAGCACTGATAATGCCAATTTGAGTTTACCCTGCTGGAGCATGTCACAGAATAGTTTATTCACCAGTATAGTGAATATAGTATCTTCCACAGCAGACTCTTCATATTCCTAGCACCAAGACCCTGGTGAAACCACCAGGAGAGAAGCTGGTAAGGATGTTTGAGGGGAATTGCTTCTGAATTCTGTTAGAATTATTATGTGTATGGGAATACATTTGGAATATACCTGGGGGGAGGGAAGAAGGGGGCAGGCAGGAATCCAACATCAGCAAACAAGAAAATACAGTCATCAGGGAAGGGTAATGTAGGTGAGAGATTTATAAGGACACAAAAAACAAACCAAACTGAACAAAACAAGGAAAATGAAGATAAGGACAATTCATGAATAGAAAACAGTTTCAACTGAGATGATGGGTGAGGCAGAGAATTTAACCAATGTTTACAGAGAGTATGGAGACCTCATAGCAGCCTTCTGGTATTTGAAGGGGGCCTATAAGGATGCTGGGGAGAGACTCTTCATTAGGGACTGTAGTGATAG